>JAPMOR010046164.1:0-12458 GCA_026543865.1 Argiope aurantia | reverse complement strand
TTTGAACAGCATTGTAACTCAATTTTGAACAGCATTGTAACTCAATTACCGTCATTTTCAAGTTTGCTCATTATTTTATTATTGGCTACAGCTGCTATTGATAGGGGAAACAGAGCATATGTTGCATAAGTAATATGTAATTGACAAGTATTGCGGTTCATTGCTAATTATATACTAGCCGCCTTTGGCGACCAGCCGGTTTGCCAGTATTACCGCTCGCTACAATTTTCAATTAAATATTTTAAGTAACTGGTCTCTTAATAGATTCTCAAACAAAACATTTTTAATCTTCAAATTTTGATAGTCATAACCAAACTTATACTGTTGTTTAGATCGTTTCGTTCAATTTACTATATATATTTTGCTAATTTGTTGTCATTTCCGGTAAAACTTCAACTTTAATTTAAAGTGGAAATGATGAAATTGCAATTAATATAAAGATATTTTTTAATAAAACCAAGCGTTTTATTTTATTTATCATCTTTATTGATATTTATTTATTGTTATTTATTTATTATTATTATTATTAAATATGAGTATTGCAAACAGAATCGCTCGGTATTTAAGTCTTATGTGAACTACAAAATATTTTTTATAATTTATGTAATATCTCAAAGAATAATTCAACAAAAATTTCTCAGATTCAGCATAAAATTCAGTTTTTAGTTTTGTTTTCAAAAGGATTGAAATGAAATCAATAATATTTTGTTCCGGCCTATAAATATATTTCAAAAATTATGAAGTCTAAATTTAATGCAGTAAGGTATCATATTCTGTGAAATATTCTGGACACACCAAATTTTAAATAAATGAATGAATGTTTCTATTTTCCACGATCAACTAAGACATTTATGAAGTTTTGAATGTTAAAAATTTAGAAAAACTCAACATTTTCATAATCTTAAGCCAATTAATCTTGAGAAACCTGCGCGCTGATTGGCGTATTTTCTTTGAAACGATCGATGGAAAATCTAAAATTATCCTTTTTTTTATTGAATAGTGATATTCAAATTTTCATAAATCAGTCAGTTTAAGTGATTGATTTAATTGATTGGAAATTAACTCTTTTTATTTAAAATATTAGTGTTTCAAGAACATTTTGTTAATCGTGATTTCCACAGCAGAAGCTTTATGTAAAATCAAAAATTCATTATTTATTAGAGCATTTATTGAATGAAGTTACATAAAATATAATCATTTTTCATTTAGACCATTTTAGCAGATCTGTGTCTTACTAAAGGTTTACAAATTAGCTGTGTGGCCCTGATTTGAATGGATATCTTGTTCATATTAAACAAAACTTGCCTTAAAATAAAATTGATTTATTGGATTAATAATATAGAGAGTGTGAAAGATCATAAAATAAATTTTCTTGAATTTATTTTTTAGAAAAATTAATATTTCATATTTGTTTTATTTCCTACAGACACGTGCCGAAAACTATATTTTTGCAGATTTCATTTTCAAAAAGATTTAATTCATTTTTATTTGGAGCTTCAATCATTGTGATGGCAACACTTTGAAAAAAGCTAATTTTTTCCCATGAATGCGAAACGTGCTCGTGCAGCTTAAATTTTATTTTTATTTTGTACGAAAAAAATTTTTGAAAAATATAGTTAAAATATTTATTTAAAATTCATTAAAAATAGAAATTTAATTTTAAGGTTAAAACATTGGTTTCATTTAAAAAATAAATTTTTGATCTTTAACTTCATGTAAAAATCTTTTTTATGCAGTAATATTTTCGGAAGTTATAGCAGAAGCACGCCAAAATTTCGCTTAACTTTTAAACAAATAAAATTCTAATTAAAAATTCGAAAAAATAACCCCCAGGTGCACATTTCCGGTCTCCAAGGTATACGTGCCAAATTTGGTAGCTGTAGGTTGAATGGTCTGACCTGTAGAGCGCCAACACACACACACACACACACACACACACACACACACACACACACTGAGCTTTGTTATAAATATAGATAATTAGAAATTTTAAAGAACAATCTACGAAATTATTTTTTTACATTTTGTTATGTTTGCTGGGTTATAAAGATATTTTTTTGTGTACAACGTTTATCATCCTTTCCCTACAAGTATTCACATTTGAGAAAATTCTCGGAAAGAATTTTGATTGAAAAAAGGTAGTGCGAAACGCTATTTCACCCATATCGATAACATAGTAAAAAATAAGATGGCGAAGGAAGAAGAAATCCAGGTACCCTCGCAGCAATATAAACAGGAGATGCCTCCGCACAACGGTGAAAAAGTGGAAGGTCAATTATACTTCCCTCTAGCTAAACATCCCGAACCCTCATTATTAAACAAACTACTGCTTAAACCATTAATCAGCAACGCTATTCCCGTTTAACGATAGGCAAAATGCACCGATGGTGACGCTACAGCAAGGAACGACAAACAGATAATCCAAATACAATGATAGAAATCCCAACAATTTAAAAGACCTGAAACTAACAACAATTGAAAATTGCTTTTAGAAAGTAGGAACTTCCAAAAAATCAATACCAGTGCTAAACATAGCTTTACAAGTAATCCCAGGGTATCCAAGGAAAAAAAACTAGGAACCCATGTAGCAACAGAAATCGGAGACGCACACCCCCGCACGATGCTACAAAAAAGAATAGCCAGCTATAGTTCCTGCTAGGATCCCAAACTCTAGTTAGGAAACGAACTAAGACTCTATAAATTACTTCTCAGACCATTTATGAGCTAAGCTTCCCCTCGTTTGATGAACGGCAGCCAAAACGTACCTGCGTTAGAAATCGCAGCATTTTCAAAAACTTAAAATTAACCATAATTGAAAACTGCTCTCGGAAACTAGCAGCCACGTTCTTCCAAAAAATCAATACCAATTCTAAACATAGCAGCACCAGAAATCCCGGGTATCCAGGGATCTAGTAGCTATAGAACTAGGAAAAGCCCCCGCACAGGGCTGCAAACATGAGCCCCCTCATTTTCTGAAACCCCCTCTTAAACCCACATCTGACAGAATGTTTGCTAGCCTATAGGCTATTTGGATTCTAAAATATAATTACATAAGTACAAATATTAATAAGTACAATTACAAATAGTAGGTCCTAAACTATGAACAATATCATTTCTTTCTCACGTTTTTGATTACATTGTAATCGATCCATTTTGATACTAATGATTATGCGTTTTATACGTCTTATCTTTGGGTGCTATTCAGTTGTCATGCTACTAATCAATAATTTCCGGTCCGGGGCAAGCGGTAGATGAAAGACCCTTGAGTCTACATGCTTCCCAACATCCCCTCCTCCATTTTCGTGGGAGAGATGCAGAGGAGAAGAGTCGTAGTGGGGAGTTAGGAGGGGGAGTGTCGTCCAATCACAGTGCAGGTGGGAGAAGTCACTGCGGGATGTATTTTTGTCGCTGCGCTACCGGGGAGCATATGGACCGGCTGCAGAGTATTAGACCTCTGCGACAAAACGCCTCGGCACTGGTTTATGGCGCTGGCGCCAATATTTGGATGGTTTTGCCAGACTTCAGCTATTGGGCGAATGTAGGCGGTTTAGAATCAAAATAATTGCTTTTGCAAGCACTTATTTGTAAGATGCAAAATGTTTGAGTAATATAAATTAAGTTAAGAAGTAATTTTTAAAAACTGAGCTTAATAAGTAATTTTAAGAATTATATTTACTTAAGCTTTTTTAGAGTGAACTTCGAAAGTGAAATAATTATTTTGCCCAAACATGTACACTTTTGAGATTATGAAAGAATTTTTCACATTTTGATAAGTGGTATACATGACAAATTTGTATTTTTTTTTCCTGTTTTTTATACTTCTGAAAACAGTAGATGTCATATACCTTACATTGGTAGATGTCTGTATTTAGGTGTTGATTCAGCACCCTTCCCTTACATTTATATCGTATATTGGTATGTATGCTTAATCCTTAATAGGGTCAAACTACATTTTTTTAAATGTAATTCATATTTAAAATGTATTAGAAGACAAGAAACTCGTATGGGGTAAAAAATGATAGTCGTCACACTATTGTAAACTTCTTAGACCCGAGGTGAGGAAATGTGCAAATTAAAAGTAAGAAATCAGTGAAATTTGACATTCTTGAAGGCTTATAATCATTTCTGGTATTCAGAAACAAATGTCATATATAAGAATTTTCGAACAGAAATAATATAGAATACGTATATATAATTTTCATTTTCAATTTTTTTACTGTTGACCATGGTTTGTCGTCAAGACAAGCCGACAGCAATACTACTTTATTATTTATTTCACAGTGGTTTAAATATTAAATGAATGAATATAATATTTCAATTATTTACACTTACTATTATTCCGTCGTAATGCAGAATTAATTTAAGAGATGTGTACTTTTCTCTCTTTCTTACCAAGCATTTCGAAAAACTAGATTCAACTACTTCGTGTTCTGGTTCTCTCGCACATAATTTCAGTATTCTGGTTAGCTTTCCATCCGTTTTCTATTGTGTTCCAGCCGGCAGCCATATCAAGAGCACGGATTTTCAAATTTATTATTAGCAAATGTCCCCCTATAAGCTTGGCGCTCTATGTCGCAGCACAGTTTGCACGCTCCTGGTTTAGTTATATTAACGTCCCGTCTTTTTTAAAGCAACAGTAGTGTTATTTTGGGGTGGAATCTCATAATTTTGAACCGCGGTCAGATGATGGAAACGATACCCGAGTTGGCACCCCCTCACTAAACTTCCACATCACAGTAGTGGGAGGATGTTGGGTTCCGATGGATTTAACGTACACCAGACCCGTTACACGACGGTTCTTCGGTGAAATCGGGTCTCGAACCTGAAACTCTCTGGTTCCGAAACCGAGACTTTATCACCAGGCCACCTTGGCCAACTGCACACTCCTGGAGAAGGACTTGGATATGTGTGAAGGATGGCATGGAATTCCAGAGCAGTCTCAATTTTCGTTGATTAAACAGAACTGAAAATACTACTTTGATTTAATATTAACCTTTTATTTTTTAGGGGGGAACTTACATTGAACAAGAGGAAGGCGCAGTGCCATAGCACTATAAACATTCCTAGGTTTTTAAATTTTATGGGTAGATGTGTATTTTTACATCAATTTAATTCTTTGTTCTCGTTCAAAATTTTAAAGCGTCTAGTAGAGAGTATTTTTGATGAAAATACTAAGGGAAGGATAGTTGAATGCCTTTCTAATGATCGTATTAGTCATGTACCAGGAGGCTTTATATTTAGTCTTGTTATATTATCTTGCAATATTTTAAGAATTTTTAAATAGGTTTTAGCAACATATTCATCAGTAGCCCTTTTTTCCAAATGCAAATAAATGCATTTATTTGGGAAGCTATACATCTCTTATTCCTGCCAAAAATGAAATATTAACAGCTAAGAGAAGAAAAACAACAATAACAAAAAAAGTGAAATTTGAAAAATAGAATAAGGTATACAACACACAAGTTTGGGAATATCGACATAAATATGAATGGTAAAAGTCATGAAAACAGTACTTTGTTATGAAGAAATAGAATATATGCATCCGAAAAAAGTTGCACATCCGAAATAAGTTGCATAATTAAATCCCTGAATCTTCCGAAAACGTTTATTAAATTAACTAATTAAAATCAAACAATGTAGCAATTATAAAGCCAAATTTTCATTAATAAAAATATATGTAATTAAAAAGACGGCAAGTTCTCATAATTTAAAAATCAAAACAGGAAAGCTGAAATTTACACCAGTGATATTTTCAGAAAGCCTCGTAGAACTTCAGAGTCAGGTTTCTCAACGAGCTTTATCCGCCCCTGAATATAGACAAGTTTCCTTTATATGGACATTCAAAAGTTGATGGAAATTTGGGGGATTTTGGTGTGAATATTAGTGAATACTTTGAACTTTTTTCTATTGGAACCTATAGCGGGGCCTCCGAAATCGCTTTAGGAAGTATTTTCATCTCGACAGTCCCGTCTATAATATGTTTTTTTTCACATAGTCAGTGGATTACTGTTTTTTTACACTGAATTGCTGGAAAATTCCTTCTTATTAATTCGATAAAAATACTGCTTCTGGAAAAATGTTTTGTAGAAAACAATATCAAATATGGTTAATTTTTCATATATTAGAATGACGTTGAAACTTTTTACTCCGGATTATAGTTTCGGAAGTCATTGGTTGAGTGATCGGGATTGAGCCCCGGCCCCGATAGTGGTTACGGTATAAATCACGTCTGGGAAAAAAGCTGGGTAATCTGCCTGATTCAACAGTTACTTTTAATCATTTTGTTATTTACATAACCTTTTTTTTTTAAATTGTTAACCGTTTTTTAACAATTATTTTCAAGAAACGTTTCTTTTATATTATATATCTATCGAATAACCGAAAAGATTACCACTCGATGAAAATGTTTTTTTTATTTTCTAATAGATAATTTCAAAATTTCCATTTACGTTCCGATATCCTTGTAATTGAGAATGGGCCATGGAATTGGTTGGCCTATAACTACTGAAAATTATGAAAATGATCAAAATTTTAAACAAAATTAAACGTTTACGTTTATTACTGACATTTGTTGTATGTGACCTACTATTAAAATCTAACGCGTACTTAAAAAGGCTAAAGAAATTAAATTGTTACATTGAATTGATTACACGGCTTGAATACTGTTTTTTTCACTGAATCAATCTAAAGGCTTTGAATATCTAAAAATCTTGGTTACCAACACATATAATGAAACTCTTTTAAAAGAATTTTTCATGCAATGAACAGTTATATAAAGTTTTTCATACAATGCAAAACATTCAAAATCTAGCGTGTAGTTAATTCATGTCCAAACTTTGAGTAGCGATTACTTTTAATCTTTGTACTCGTGCTTCATAATGGTGTCAAATTATCGTTTGCGAATCGTATAAGCTGAAATTAAATCATTCAAAGGAGCTATAATTTGATGCAAAATGCAAGCATTATCCACAAGCATCTCAAGTTTTCGGTGGATTTTTAATTAAATCAGTACAACAACACATTCTCGAAAGGGAAGGTGCCGTCTAATTAGATAATAACTAAAAACCAGTTAAGAGGTTAATTGCAAAATTGAAAAAACGCGATCACATCTTTTGTCACTCAAAAAGTTAGTAAAATGTATATTATTTAAATTCCACCAAAAATGTTTAACTGCAATGGACATTATCTACTTACAATAATGGAGGCCATTCCTGAACATCATTTCAGAATGCCTGTTCTTTAAAACATCTAGTAAAAGTATGAATCTGTAATATTTAAGCAAAAATGATTTTTCTATGAAGCGCTGTATCTTCTCATCATTTTCTTCTAGTTTGGATTGAAACTCAGCGGAGAAGGAAATAATATCATAAACTCCTGGAAATATCATTTTTCACTAGCCGGCTTCTTTCATTTCTGACACTGCTTGAAACTCTAAGATCACTAAAATCGGAGGGGGGGGACATCATAAAGAAGGAGCATGTAAAATATTCAAATAAGATCCTTTGAAACGTACAACCATGTCCTCAAAATAAAAGATTTGTAAATATGTTCAAAATAGTTATGGTTGGGAAAAAATCAGAATTGATACGCATAATATTGACCCTTATTTTCTAATGTCTTTGAATCTTTTATTGAGAGTTTGAATCCAGCCTGAAACACAAAATTTGTTGATTTTTTTTAATCCACTGATCTTATCTCTGAAATAGATTTCAAAATTTTGAAGCAAAGATTGATCATTGGTTTGAGAAATGAGTGCGCAAGAAATGTTCTAACTTTCTAAACGAAGTTAACCTGCAGTGTTTTAGCCACCTCCGATTCTTGCCTTTCAGAGTAAATTTCCTACATGAAAATATGGCAAAATGCTTGCTCAGATGTTTTCAAAAAATTTAAATTAGAACAATATCAAGTAGTATATTTATATACCTCATCATCTTTTCGTTTTTAGCATATATTCCTATTTGAATAAAAACTACAAATTCTTATTCTAGCCCAACAAGATGCAGTTTACCATGATTTGATTCCCGTAGGCCGTGAAAGCTTAGCATAGCAGGAAATCTGTTCATGAGCTATCGTTATTTTTTTCCAAATATAATCAAAGCCTATTAAAAAAAATCCAGGACCTTAATTCAAAAACAACTTTAAAACACTCAATCCCATCAAGGGCTTGTCTAAGTGTCAAGCGTCGATATTTTGAAAGTCCGCAGGTTTTTTTCGCTTTTGAAAAGCAATTTATTTAATATCATCAAATGCTTTTGCATTTATAAGCGACACTTTTTTTTATTAATTTTCGAACTTTGAAATATAATTTTCATGGGAGAAAGACAAAAATCTTGGTTTAGATCTGGTTTCATGACAAGAAACTGCCAAGTTCAGTCAAGCACTCTTTGCAAATCTATTAACTACTTAGGAGAGAAATGGGAATCGAACAGAATTGGCTGTTTACAATATCGTTTTTCCAAGCCCCAATGGCAAGATTCGAAAAAGTTAAGATCACAATTACGAAATGATAACTTAAGAATTATGGAAACGGAATTCATTTCTTTATCTGCAAAGAAATATCTAGAAATTCCCTGAAAATTATTTCATGCTTAAGTAAATCAGTATCTTGACGTTATGAAATAATTTTTTGAGCAATAGTAGAACAGTGTTTTTTTTTTATTGGCACAAGTACATAATATTTTGAAATAATTTTAAGAAACGCGTGCCATAAGAACTGAAATGATTTGTCTAATATCTTTTTTAGATTAAGCAAAAATTACCGATGTTGGTGATATTTACTATCTCACGCATTCTTTTAAGTTTGAAAATTCTTTTTTGAAAAAAAATCCAAGTATTATGGGGAAAATAAAACAACGCCGTAGGAAAGTAAAAGAACGATGTGGGAAAATAAAAGAATACTGTGAGAAAGTAAAAGAACACTGTGGGAAAGGTTTCCTTTATATCTGGCGCATTGAAAATTTTGATTATTGTTGGCACAAAACAGGAGAGCAGCTTGAAAGTCCTTTATTCTACATTGATTCTTCTAAAAAATCCCTTTGGAGACTCTGGTTATATCCGAGGGGTGAAGATGATGGAGAATATATCAGTTGTTTTCTTTTCAGAGTGGAAGGAGGTCCAGAGACAGTGGATGTTGATTTTGAATTATCCCTTTCTGTTGGAGATTCATTACTAGTACCTTCCGCTTCATTCTTGAAAATTTATTCATTCAAAAGTAATGAGAAAGAAGGAGAAAAGTGTTTTATCCAAAGAAGGAAAGTATTTGCTGATAAGGAAGCTCAAAAGAATGGATTCACTTTGACTTTGGTATGCCGAATTTTGAAGAAACAAGGAGACTGTTTTGAAGGAACTGTATACTATGAGCGTTCCACGATTGCTGTAGAACGCATTTCCGACGTGTATATATTTGACGATTATACAGATCTCGATCCTGTAAGCAATCGTGCTATTGAAGTGCAACCACTGTTAGAAGACGATCCTTTAATAAGTATAAACTTATCGAATTTCGAGGAAAATCTGACTGTTAAGATTTATCCAAAGAGCTGTGAGAAAATAAAATATGCCATTTGTAAAATATCGATTGTTAAAAATTGGGCGAACGAATCTCCGATTAAGCACAAACGTTTCTGGATTGGCAAAATTAAAACAGATGTTAAGAGATATCACATACCACTGCCAGAAACAGAGAAAACGAATCCAGATGATGGAAAGAATACTCAAAAGACCATTTTCTTCCACTATGAATTTGCTTATACTACTGGAGTAGAATATTCGAATTACGAATTAAAAGACTGTGGTACAGATTTATCCATTAGAAATTTATTTATACCAAAGCCTAATGAAAACGTTGAGGTCTCAAAGTTACCTCATGTTTTAACGGTTTTAAATGTATTGGAATCCGCATACAAGGATAAATCTTTTGTTGATGTAAAAATCCAGACCAAAACGAAATCCTTTTCTTCTCATAAAGCCTTTCTTTGCTCTAGATCTTCGAAATTCCGACACAATCTGAAATCTAATATGGCAACTGTTGAAATAAAAAACTTTGATGCTGATATTATTCGAAGATTCTTACTCTTCATGTATACTGATCGTGTGGATAATCTATCTTGGACAATAGCCATTAAATTATACTCAATGGCTGACGAATTTGGAGTAAAGCTTTTGAAAGAGAAGTGCCGTGGATATTTAGAATCCAAATGTGACATCAATAATATTAGTGAACTTTTACTTTTAGCTGACACTTTTCAGGATTTTGTTCTGAAGGCATATATTGAAAAGTATATTGACGACGAATCAGAGTTTTATCTAAGTAAGATGGTGAAATATTTATCAAAAACGAATCGCAAAAGTTTGTGGAACATGACTGTACATGGCTGAGAGAAGCATAGTGTTGACGAAAAAGAAAGCATGTACTTTGTTTTAAGAAGGCTTTTGGTTACTGTAAACAATTGTTTAAAAAGTATTTATATTTCTATGCCTTTTGCTGATACTATAGAAATATTTCAATGTTTTTTTGGGGGGCTGATGAAACTGGATGCCAAAAATTTCTCATTAGCAACTTATAGATTATTATAATTTCTAATCTGATGAAATAAAATAATTAATGATTATGTCCTAAACTCATTTTTTATTCACTTATGAAAAATTAAATCTTTTTTATTTTTAAGATCAAACTTTGATGTTGAAATACGAGAAGGATCTTATTTCCATGTTTTTGAATTTTCTGAAATTAAATTTTTCTTTCGTGGTCCAAAAGTAATTTTTTTCCTTGATTGGGTATACTATTGATACTATTGATATAGTTGATACTATTTTAAAACCATTACACACGTCATCCATAAATATCATTAAGTTCTCTATAATTATAAACTTATTTAACTTGAGCTGCTTCATGTTTATTGAGTAATATATTTTTCATTCAATTTCTGATATTCTAGGAAGCTTGAATTTTGTTATTATTGAGTGTTCCCGACGGCAGTGTACTATTTTAACTTAATTATCGGTTTATTTAATTGAATTTTGATTCCGTACGATTGACGGAGCCTGATAGCAAATCTGAAGGGAAAATGTCGTACCTCAGGTTCCGCGATATTAATTATGAATTTTAATATATAGGCAGAAAATAATTTTAAAAAATAATAAATAAAAGACACAAAATAATTTTAAAAATAAACAAAAGGCAAAAAATAATTAAAATAAAGAAATTTCTTTCTAGTATACTAATAAAGATGCAAATTTAGAAATTGTTTTTAATGTTTTTAAACATTGTTCCTGTGAAAGTGAAATGGCACATGGATTTACAATATATTCGTTAGCTTTAAGAAATGTGCATTCGATAATTTTAGGTGATTTCGCACTCTGCAATTTTATTTTATGCATGTTTTATTTGTCTTTCAGCTTAAAAGCCTTCCTCCTTAACATTTTGCATTCAATTAATTTTTCAGTGCCGCTTAATAAAATACTTTTTGTTTTCAATGCAGTGCTTCGTTATTTTATAGTCTTTATCACTAAATACGGTTAAAGAAAGAAAATATTTATATGCTTACATATTAGCTATTTAAGTTTTTTTTTTCAAATTTTTTTTAAATGTCAATTATCATAGATGCTGATGATTTTAATTCTTTACAAAATAATAAATTTACTTAAAGTTTCATACGCAGTTTTTCTTTTCTTTTTTTTTTCTTTTTCATATATTGAGTATGATGCCTGGTTTTAAGTCAAAGGTAGCATAATTTGAGATCTGATTTATTTTTGCACTGAATCTAGTTTATGGTAAAATGTTTCATTTTTCCGGAAAAACCCGACACGCCGAAATGGTCTGAAAATTTGGACTCTGATAAGACAAGACAAGCATTGTGGTCGGAAGTCGAGGACTTTCTTCAATAGCATTAGCTTCAACGCTCGAAGTTAATTCAGCAAATCATTTGCTTCGAACCCCCCCCCCCCCCCTCCTAAAACTGATGGGATTTCGGTAGTTTGGTGTTAAGAATTTGATTTTAAAACCCGATTCACTGGAAAACAGCTGTGTAACAGGTTGAAGCACAATAAATCACCAAATGATTTCCCACTACTGTGGAGCGGAAATTTGTTGAAGGTATGCTAGTTCAGGACAATGATCTCAATATACCCCTAGCGTTACTTCCGGAGGGTTTGAAAATATAATTAAACTGGAACAATTCCTAAATTAATTTTTGGGGGTGAACTCAGCATCACAGCCTATGCTGTAAAAATGCTGTTAAATAAGCGGGTTTTTTTTTCAATATTATTGAATTTTTTTTTGTACTTATTTTGTAAGTTTGGAGAGAGGGAGTGAGCACCGACTTAGGTGTCGTTCTCGTCATATGACCACGATTGGAGATTACGAGGTTCATCCTAAAATGGCTATTGTGCTGTTTCAAAACGAGACATAAATATAGCTAAATTAGATCTGACATCTCACGATTCTTTGATTTATAATA
>JAPMOR010046156.1:39486-129942 GCA_026543865.1 Argiope aurantia | reverse complement strand
TACATTTATAGATGCGATTTTAAAATGCTGTAAATTAAAACCAACGGGCAGAATGATCTGCATTATACTAGAAAAAAAAGAAACAAATATATAAGTTTGATAATGAAAAGTTCGGCAAATTGAAAGTTTCTTATGAAGGTTATGAGTATTTTTGAGAAATTTATTACTGTCCTATTTTCATGTATGCTTATCTTATGCCTGCAACATTCCCGTGGTTGGATAGTTTGTAAAAATGATAACTCCTGGAAACGATTTTTATTTTGCAAATTTTCTTTTGTAACGATTCTCACAGAGTTGATAATCAGTCAATGTTTGAAGAATTTTTGTTTCTTCTCTCCAAAAGAATCCCATTGCTTCGTTTATTCAGGTTCAATTCCTTCTAACCAGTGTTTCTTACTTTACAGCGCAATATAATGGCAGCTTTAAACATATTCATGAAATAAGTGAGTCTATCTACAGTTGTCTTTCCTTTAATTAGTTTATTTAATATTGTCTTTCAATGGTTTTCGCTTATTTTAAGTTTTGAATTTGGATTCAAGTGTTATTGTAAAAATTCAAATAAGTCTTCTTTCCACAAGAGTTAATGACTCCGAATTGATTTGATTTTAATTCTAAAATGAAATCGTGTCATTCGTGTGAAGGTCCTATAAAATAATTTCGTTTCGATCCATAAACATTTTTTTTTTAAATTTTTGAAATGAAACTAATTGAACATCTGATTAGTTTAGTTTCATTAGGTTAAAAAATGTGCACATTTTATACGTAAAACTAATGAGTAATAATATCCATGCATTATATGCTAAAATCCGCAATATTATTACTTTTTTTTTGTACTAGCCGCCTTTGGCGACCAGCCGGTTCGCCAGTATTACCGCTCGCTACAATTTTCAATTAAATATTTTAAATAACTGGTCTCTTAATCGATTCTCAAACAAAACATTTTTAATCTTCAAATTTTGATAGTCATACCAAACTTATACTGTTGTTTAGATAGTTTCGTTCAATTTACTATATTTATTTTGCTAATTTCTTGTCATTTCCGGTAAAACTTCAACTTTAATTTAAAGTGGAAATGATGAAATTGCAATTAATATAAAGATATTTTTAAATAAAACCAAGTGTTTTATTTTATTTATCATCTTTATTGTTATTTATTTATTATTATTATTACTGAATATGAGTATTGCAAACAGAATCGCTCGGTATTTAAGTCTTATGTTAACTACAAAATATTTTTCATAATTTATGTAATATCTCAAAGAATAATTCAACAAAAATTTCTCAGATTCAGCATAAAATTCAGTTTTTAGTTTTGCTTTCAAAAGGATTGAAATGAAATCAATAATAATATTTTGTTCCGGTCTATAAATATATTTCAAAAATTATGAAGTCTAAATTTAGTGCAGTAAGGTATCATATTCTGAGAAATATTCTGGACACACCAAATTTTAAATAAATGAATGAATGTTTCTATTTTCCACGATCAACTAAGACTTATTTACGAAGTTTTGAATGTTAAAAATTTAGAAAAACTCAACATTTTCATAATCTTAGGCCAATTAATCTTGAGAAACATGTGCGCTGATTGGCGTATTTTCTTTGAAACGATCGATGAAAAATCTAAAATTATCCTTTTTTTATTGAATAGTGATATTGAAATTTTCATAAATCAGTCAGTTTATGTGATTGATTTAGTTAAGTGGAAATTATCTCTTTTTATTTAAAATATTAGTGTTTCAAAAACATTTTGTTAATCGTGATTTCCACAGCAGAAGTTTTATGTAAAATGAAAAATTCGTTATTTATTAAAGCATTTATTGAATCAAGTTGCATAAAATATAATCATTTTCCATTTAGACCATTTTAGCAGATCTGTGTCTTACTAAAGGTTTACAAATTAGCTGTGTGGCCCTGATTTGAATGGATATCCTGTTCATATTAAACAAAACTTGCCTTAAAATAAAACTGATTTATTGGATTAATAATATAGAGAGTGTAAAAGATCATAAAATAATTTTTCTTGAATTTATTTTTTATAAAAAATAATATTTCATATTTGTTTCATTTCCTACAAACACGTGCCGAAAATTATATTTTTGCAGATTTCATTTCCAAAAAGATTTAATTTATTTTTAATTGGATCTTTAATCAATGTGATGGCAACACTTTGATAAAGGCTAATTTTTTCCCATGAATGCGAAACGTGCTCGTGCAGCTTAAATTTTATTTTTATTTTGTACGAAAGAAATTGTTGAAAAATAGAGTTAAAATATTTATTTAAAAATTCATTAAAAATAGAAATTTAATTTTAAGGTTAAGACATTGGTATCATTTGAAAAATAAATTTTTGATCTTTAATTTCATATAAAATCTTTTTTGTGCGATAATATTTTCGGAAGTTATAGCAGAAACAAGCCAAACTTTCGCTTAATATTTAAATAAATAAAATTCTAATTAAAAATTCGAATAAATAACCCCCAGGTGCACATTCCCGGCCTCCAAGATATATACGTGCTAAATGTGGTAGCTGTAGGTTGAATGGTCTGGCCTGTAGAGCGCCAACACACACACACACTTACACACACATTGAGCTTTATTATAAGTATAGATGAAAAACAGAGTCGCGCTGTTTGATCGCGCCGGATCAGTAAAACACCATTCAATCTTACAGTTGTAGAGAGTCCTTGTGAATTACCACTCATATCTGGTAGCTGTAACCATAGCTGCAAACTGCCTGATTCAACGGCGATTGGAAATGAAGCTGCGTTGATGAATCAGCATTAATGGGGGAAAAGCAACCGCTGCTCGGATCTGGAAGGTTTGATAATTCCTGACGAGAGGCAAGCTCGAGAAACGTTTCGTGAAATAAGCATCATTGTTGGAATGGAGCGAATATTAACCGGACACAACAGAATCGATGTTCTTAAAATAAATAACTAGTCTAGCTGAATGCTGCGTTTAGTGCAAAGAACTCTATGAAAATACAAAGCGTTAAGTGGAAAGACTTCGAGCTAATATAGTTTTTTTTTTTTTAATCCTCATCACCGACTTCGTTTTAAGTTATTTTTGAATTTTTACCTTTTAAATATTTAGATAGCTTAATATAGATAATCATCATAAATAATATATTTCATTTCAAATGTTACGCAATTTATCCAATTATCATTTATTATTCGTCAAATTTTTAATATTTTAGATTTCTACTTTTAATGTTTACTTCAATTATTGTCTGCCTTTAATCAATTAATTCGTTTTTTCTGTGTACATCTATTTAATGCCCGGGCTAGTTGAATCCTTCAAGGATCAGATGACTCTTCGCTGGTAGAATACTAAAATTTTGAGAAGAGAATGCAGGCTTAGATGTCATATTCATCATCTAAACAATATTCAAAATAGGGAAATCCGACCCAAACTACCCATTGTGTAGTTTCAAAATTGGACGTAAATTAATTTATTTGATAATATGTACAGAAGAAAATTGAGTTACAGTGTCGCACGGCAAACATGAAATTTGCACATATAACAGTAAAAATGCACATAAAGTGAATCGCAAAATAAACACCCACGAAATAAGAGCAATATATAAGCAACAAATACAAGAAGTCAAAATGTGAAGACATTTAAATTAAAACATTTAAAGATATAAAGAAAAAATCATTCGAATGTTTATTAAAAAATATAAAAAATGAAAATTTTCAAAGTGATTCATTCTATTAAAAAGCATTCTGAAAATAGTAAAACATATTATCTATACTTATAATGATATGTTTTACTAGTGTGTGTGTGTTGGCGCTCTACAGGCCAGACCATTCAACCTACAGCTACCAAATTTGCAACGTGTATACCTTGGAGGCCGGGAATGTGCACCTGGGGGTTATTTTTTCGAATTTTTAACTAGAATTTTATTTATTTAAACATTAAGCGAAAGTTTGGCGTGTTTCTGCTATAACTTCCGAAAATATTATCGCACAAAAAAGATTTTGCATGAAATTAAAGATCAAAAATTTATCTTTTAAATGATATCAATGTTTTAACCTTAAAATCAAATTTCTATTTTTAATGAATTTTTAAAAAATATATATTTTTCAACAATTTTCACTATATTTTTCAACAATTTTCAACAAAATAAAATTTAAGCTGCACGAGCACGTTTCGCATCCATGGGGAAAAATTAGCTTTTTTCAAAGTGTTGCCATCACATTGATTAAAGCTCCAATTAAAAATAAATTAAATCTTTTTGGAAATGAAATCTGCAAAAATATAATTTTCGGCACGTGTCTGTAGGAAATGAAACAAATATGAAATATTATTTTTTCTAAAAAGTAAATTCAAGAAAAATTATTTTATAATCTTTTACACTCTCTGTATTATTAATCCAATAAATCAGTTTTATTTTAAGGCAAGTTTTGTTTAATATGAACAGGATATCCATTCAAATCAGGGCCACACAGCTAAATTGTAAACCTTTAGTAAGACAGAGATCTGGTAAAATGGTCTAAATGGAAAATGATTATATTTTATGCAACTTGATTCAATAAATGGGGAACGGAATATTCAGAATTTTGCAATATACACTGTCGCTTTGTTTGGATTTGATATGGATGAGATACAAAAAATAATAATTTTCTTTTAAAAAATAACAAGTTTTAGGATTTCATTAGCAGTATTATATACATTAATACAAAATTAGTTCAGCAGTTTTTTTTTTTTCAAAGAAATGTTCAAAGTAAATTTTTCTTTAGAAAATCTTTTTTCATAAATGATTTCTAATCGTTACGGTGTAGCAAATTTTTTAAATAAATATTTAATGAATCGCTTTACATTATTACATTATAACAGTTTTTGTTAAAAAAATAATAAATTTTAGAAATCAGTTCTTATTGTAAGGAATCTCTTAAATGAATATTTACAGATCTTTTTTTAAAAATTCTCTATGGAAAGATGAATGAATTTTTTGTTTTTACGATTGTGCGATCTCTCAATCCTGTATTCCCGTGACTAATTTGTTTTCTGTGCTTATTCTCTTTCATTTATTTCCTTTCTCTAGATATAGCTTTCGGACTCCGTCATCATTCCATTTCTCATCTCTTATTTTATACATGAGTAAAACTATGAAAAAGTAATTACAAACTATCACAACTTCCATTGGTAACTTATTTTAATGACACGAATTTGTGGAAGCACTGAGCGAAGCCAGATTATACAGGGTGTCTCTAAACTCTTCTGACCAAGTAAAAGAAATTATAAGTACAGACAATTTCATTAAAACAAATCATGGTTGTAATCTATTTATTTAATAGAAAAGTGAACAATGCGAAACTTTTTGCGAATCTATGTAAGTCGTTACTGAGTTTACATATGAGAAAGCATTGCTGAGAGATTATGACATTATCAAAGCTTAGAGACGGTGATAGATACGCTTTTGCAAAAATTAACAAACTCTTTATTCAATGTTTTCACATCACCACTCTATTTTGGCAACGCAAATGAAGAAATGTGAACTTTTCATACAATGGACATACAGCATAATTGAATATGAGGAATATGAATCGAAGGTTTTCTTTCGAACTTTAAACTTCCTGAATCTGTCTTTACTTTCTGTTCTTGCTTTTAAAACACGTGGTAAACCAAATTCTATTTGAATTTTAAATTCATCACTTAACATGGACAAAGGGATATTTTCTGAAATAGCTAAGTACCCATTTCTTCGAACAGTCTGGTCTATAATGCTCTTGCGATCTTCAGAGAGATAGCGTGAATATGAGACGTTAAAATGATGTTTGGAACCATAAGTACATGAAGGTTTTAACTTAATATTAAACCACACAGGCACCCGGTAGTTATCTCTTCCTGTCTATTGAATGGATCTGGTTGGTTTGTCTCTTTTTGTAAAAAGCACTGTTGTTTTTCATCGTTACCATTAGCCTTTTCTAAAACACTAGTATTTTTTGTCCGTTCTTGATAAACTTAATTATTGCCTGTAGTTCTTTACTCTTTCTTGCTTCTTTCTTCCTCAAAGCGCTTGTGGTAGCAATCTCAATATTACCTATAATCGTTTTTCTGTTAGAGCGTTGATCGCTTAGAAACTTTTGTTCCATACCTGACACTTTTTCCTTCTTTTATGCAAGTCAGCAATATTAAAGAAACGTTTAGCCCCTTCTCTAAACTCTGTGAGGTCGAAATCAAATTTATCTAAACATTTTCATCTTTTAGACTTTAATTAATTTCTGTATTTAGCATGATAAGTTTTTATAATTTATGGAATTCTTTTGCTAGAAGCAATGGGAATAGACAATGTTTGTTTCATTATGGGAACTAAAGTGTCACATATCTCATTTACAGAAGGATCCTTCTCTGAAGCAATTTTGAGGTATACCAAATATAACAATAGCACTTCATAACAGGTTTGTAAGTAAGAAGTTCAACTTCAATCAAATGACTAAATTTCCAAAAAATAGAACACTCCGACATTTGTCTTGTCTTCAATAATTTAGACTGAACCACTTTTACTCACAGCAAAGCACACAAACGCACAAAGTAACAAGTCAGTTAAACAATTTATTTATTTTATTATTTATTTATTATGAATTATGATTTGAAATCAGGCCTATCCTTGTCACCGGATGGTGGCAAATCCCCTTCTTACTTCAATAACAATCGCTCTGGCGACAACTCAATGTCATGCCAGTACAATAGTCAAACTATTTTTATATTTTTATACATATAACAATGCTTTTTATTTCATAATTCGAGGCACTCAAAAATCTTTAAAAAGTTGGTAAAAGTGCGTTTATATGAAACTTTAACATCCTTGTGACACCGCAAGATGTTCTCTAATATTTTTTTAAATCTTATCTGTACCAAAAGGCAACTTTTCCGCTCTATTACAAATTAAAAATCAAAAGTTGAATGTTTCGTAAAAAAATTTCGAAATGTATCAAAAATTTCAATTTTTTGAAACTTAAACTTCCTTGCGGCACCTCAAGACTTGCTCCAATATTTTTCATATTTAGAATTTATCTTATCAACACCAAAAGGCAATTTTTCCTCACTATTACAAATTAAAAATCAAAAAGTGATTTTTTTCGTTCCACCCTAATGTACAGTATGTGGGTTTGCATTGTCATTAATAATAAAAATTCCGTCCCGAAGAAGCGTGTTGAAGCATGCAGTCTTCTCAAGTCACGAAACAACGAGCAGCGTTAATTCTTCGTTGGTGTTCCACCAGTAAAATGTCGTGTTGATTCCAGAATACTTTATACATCAATTTGTGACACGTTATTGGTGGCTTGACTTTGTTAGCTAGGACAAGTGCCTCCATTTTATCAGTTGCATTTTGAATTTCTATGACACGGCCTGCCCTTATCACCAGTGACGATCCGGGTTAAGAAGGCGTCACAATTTTCCACGTATAGGGACCGGAAGTCTACAGCACCTGGCCTGAAGTTTCAATCTCTGCTGCTCTGTCAGATTGTGAGGTAACCACCGACTACAGTTTTTCGGAATTTCAGTTTTTCGCAAACGGTCTCGTGCACAAAGCTCCTGTAAATATGAAGGAATTCCAGGGAAAGTTTCGTTGTCGTGAAGCGTCTGTTCTCTATAAGCTTCGCATTACTTGCTGCAATCAAGTCCTCACCAATCAGAGATGGACACTTCGTTCGTAATCGTGTACAATTTCAAACCCTTACTTTATCCATCTTCTGAAAACGGAATAGCTTACCTTACTGGATCCATAAATTTCACAAATGTGGGTGCTCATCGCGTTGAGAAATCGGTAGACAGACCATATCTCGAAGGCGGCGGGATGCTCACTTGTTTTAAGCATTGGCTCTCACCAAACAAGCACCTCATAAGTCAACGATTTGAAAATGCCTTTCTTCTTGCCAATGACTCATACGAAAGAACGAAAGAACAAATATACGAAAGGACATGCTGGGACGAACGAATGCAGTCAGTCCATGGTTTAAAACAGAAAAAGAAGTTTACTTTTCGGGATTAGCTTCGTATTACTTTTACGATGTTACAGTGAAAAAATTATCACTTATTTTTAAATCCTGTCATTCAAAAATATACAAACTTAATTGAAACTATAAATACATTTATTAACCCTAAGTGCAATTTGCAGGAAATAAGTAGTAGACTATATAAGTAGTCTAAACTTTATAAAGTAGTAGACTGATTAAATTAATAAAATAATTGTTTAAAAGAAACATGGAAAAAATCTCTTAAAATAAAATTATTGACAGAAATTTTGCTCATATAGCTTCATTAACTGAAAACTAAATGCAGTACATCCTATAAATTTATGATGCTTAAAAAATTCATAATATTCGAAGGAATTTTGAATGAAGGAATGTATTTGAATGAAGCTTAAGTCTCATTTATTTCATAAAAGGGGATATTTTAGAGGGAAAAAAAGAATTAAGGAAAAAAAAGTTGAATATAAAATTCAGTCATATGATTAGCAGTTCGTTTATGATTGTTCCTTTACTTCCGTTACTATGGAGGTTTTCCTGTGATGGTCTCATAAGTGAATAAAGTGTTATTTTGAAATCGTTTTACTTCGGCCACGACACTTTGTCTTTATGAAGGCTTTAGATACAGAAGAGATTCAACAATGACCAAAATTCAATCATTCCTGCCGGGCTTCCGCCCTTCGTGCACTGTTTCGAAGAAATTAGAAGTTTGCGAAATCGTTCTCGAAACAGTGCATTTCGTTTATTAGAAGCCCGTGTTTCCTATGTGTTTGATAAATTGGTATTTCAAAGGTAGAATCAACGAGAGCACTAAATAGAACGAAAGAGCAAGTGAAGTGAAAAACTGGTACATCAAAGACATTAATATTCCTCATCCTTCTTGGTATGTTAAAATCGCATCCGTACAAGTTCTTACCAAACAACTCATGAAACGGGAGAAATTTGGTGACTAAAATTGACTGATCTGCACTATACATGCCAGATATTGTGTGAATTGACGACGAGCATTTTCGATTGCATGGGAAAAAAAAGATAATTTTCCAGTGTCTCCTATATAAGACAATAATTTTGAAACACCTTTCATCCCTTAAATTTTGTACAGCATTCATTGAAAGATCAAGTAAATCGCAATAGTTTCAAAAACATTCCGGCAAATTTTAAAGGAATATCAGAAGAGCCAAAATAAATTTTATTTTCAAAGGAATCCGAATCAAATTGTTTGATCTAAAATTAATTCGGGAATCAAGCCAAAGGTATTATCAAAGTAAAATGATTTTCACTGATAAAATCAACATATGCTTAACGCATAAGGCTGATTATGAGATGCATCTGTATAATAAAATATGTCATATCACGTTCTATATAATGAAATATAACACAGTCCTATAATGCGCTCATTGCGCGTTTCTCAAAGATTAACGAGAGGTTGATTTTTTTTTATTATGGTAGTTGAATTTATTTATTTCGGTTTCTCTATGAATCCCATAAAGTTTGTCAGAATTAGTCTTAATCAACCTGTTTGTTTCAAAGCGTTCAAGAGCATATTTCATATAAACAGAAGTAAATATGTAAAATTTACTAGAAAGATTTCGTAGAGTTAATATTTTATTCTTTTTGGATATAATAGACAAGAAAGAACATCAAGACATAAAAACAAAAACTACCTAATAACCAATACCAGTAATTATTTTGATACTAAGCGAATGAAAATATTGTTTTAGGCTGCAGTTCGCTGTCACATTTCTCCCTACATAAAAAAAAAAAAACAAAAAAACATCAGGCGAAGTTCATTGTTTCTTGGCTTGACAAGCCTGTCAATCCCTTGGGCCTGTCCTCTGATAGGTCAAAACCCGTCGATGCGTGAGACCACCCCCAATCACGTCGCACGGTCCGATGATCCCGCACCCCTGGTTAGCCTCATTATGGAAGAGACAAAAGAACGAAAAATAAATCGACGTCCAATGAGGGCGAGTGTCTTTTTCAGGAAATGAGCTAATGAGTTATGTGGGACGAATTGTTTTTGACGCCTTTCTCGCATGAAATGCTGTGGCTGGAGTTAATGCGCTGGCATTAATTACAAAGCGAGAAGAGGAAACCTGCAACTCGGTAGAGAATTTTATGCAAACTTTCGAATCAGCTCTAATTTGAATTGTGAGTATAGATTAATTTATTTAAACCGTCATAATGACCTGCTTTGAAGCAACATGAGAACATTTTTAAGGATAAAACTCGTAGTATTCAGAAAAGGAGGGCACCCGTCCGACTTCCATGTCCCACCAATCAAAGATCCTTGTTCGCCGATTGAAAATACATAATTCCTACATATACGGCAATTTCACAAACCTAGAAATCTCTGAAACCGAAGCTTTATTACAGGATCACAATAGCTCCCTTGAATTTTGTGAATACTGTTTAGAATTTAAAGAGAACATTACGAAAGGTTGCCTCGCTAGCATTTGTTTATAGATACTTTGAATGATATTGAATTTCATAGTTACATGTTATGGGAAATCCACAAGAAAAGCAAAACATAAGGGTTGATTTCTAAATTCATGAATGAATGCGTATCATATATCATTTGGCATATAACAATATGCTGTTCAACTGTGTTTGCATTCTTTCTCTGAATAATTTTTGTTTGAGAAATTAAATTTGGTAAAATCCTCTTTTGTCTAAAATAATACAAAAGAAAAGAATGGATGGTGTAAACCTAGCTAAAATATTTTTCAAAAGTCTACTTAATGACTCTGAATTATTAAAGAAACGATTTATTAGAAATGACAAGCGAAAAATTTAAGTTTAGTAAAGCAAGAGATTTTAATAAAGTTAGGGCTTAAGGATATCACTTTTTGCTGCCGTGTGAGATGCATTATACGTGACAATTCTAAAATCCTTTGAACTTTGCGAAAAATTGGAAAGGATGCCAGACAACATAAGATAACAAGATATAATAAAAAACAAACAGAGTGATCCTTTAAACTGTCCGTTTTTCATTCTTTACAATTCTGATTGCATCATCTTCAACGGACTTATCTTCTTGACCCCTCTTTCCCCCAACTTTCCATTATATGGAGAAACGCGTTTGGTCATTCATAGAAACTATTTTTATCAATTCCGGATTGCATCTGAAGTTCCAAATTCACTTTTTATGGTTGACCAGTCATGGGAAATAAATAGAAATCACACGGAGTGAGATCAGACGGGCAAGGATGACTTTTAAAAATTTTTATCCTATATTGATACACATTGAATGATGGTCTGCGCATTCTCCTGGTTAAAAAAAAATTTTGTTTGTCATTCTTTAGATTATTTTCCCGTTACCGTTTCACATACAGTAGTTAAGATATTTGTGTAACTTTATGGTTGAAGACTTAAATTTCTGATACACCATAAATGGGCACAAAGCCTCTAATGTCAACAACAATTGTCTCATTCTATCACCATTCATCTCTTCTCGCTTCTCATTCTTCATTTAAGCAAATAGAACCCTCGTATGGGACACACAAGCAGTTATAAAAAGCTTGATTAAATAAGAAATAGATTTTTTTTTCTCGGATTTCATTGTCTAAAGAAAACTTTTTGATAAACTTGCCGGACAATCAGCCTTTTTTCCCTCGACATGGCGTAGTTTTCCAAATTACGTTTATTACAGATAGTTGCCACATGATGATTAAGGCTTAAGCAAATAACAAAGAGAAGGAACATGTGTCCCAGGCATCTATCATTTGTACTCGATAAGTATATTATTTTATTGTAGTTTGAACAGTTCATTTCTTTTCTAACCACACCTCAAATGGTTTATGGTTTTGGTTAAAATTTTAAATTATCTTATAAACTGTTGATAGAGAGCAGATAACTTTTCTCTTACAGACAAATCAAATTCTTTCTTTGTTCGAAAATTCGATATAATTTTCTTTCGATTATTATAATGAATCGATAAGATTATTTTGCTCTTAAAATAATCTTATTGATTCGATATATTTTTAGTTCATTTAATCGTTATATTTTCACAAATATCAGCACACAGCATTTTAAATTTGAAACCAAAACAATATTTATTTAGGGTAGCGAGATGAGAATCAAACATCCATGAAATATTAGGATAAATTAGTGGAGAAAATTGTAAAGAAAATATGGGAATATAAATCCTTTTATACAGCCTGTTAATCCTTATATGCCAACAATGTCTATATTCAAATTCCTTAAAAATCTGTCTCTTCAAATTCAATGGAATTTTCTTTTATAATTCTATTTGCTACGGAGTAGACTGGAATGTCTTCGAAAAGAATCAATTTAAACTTCCTTCAGAGTAAGGCTCCTGGAAAGAAATTGCGTTCATCTCAACAAATTCTTAAACACTCAGAATTAAATGCAACGGCCGCGTCCACTTCATATTTTGAATAAGAAAGAAGCATTTTGCATTTTTCCTTTAACCCTAAACACGAAGAAAAAAAAAAAAGAAAATAGCCTGACTTTAACGTTTAAAGAACTAAGATGGTGGCAATAAGCCAGAGGAGAAAAAAAGGATGATACGTGGAATAAACAGATAAATAAATATAAAAATAGCTTTCAGTAGTTCTTTTTGTAAATAATAAGAGGCCATAATTGGAATTATACGGATAAAACAACTATGAAGCGGTCGGTTGACTTATTTTATTTTAAGAAACTCACGATATAGACATATTTCGAATAGCATTTAACTGATTGTGAAAGTGAATTCTATAGCATCCATCTTCATTATGATAGTAAATAATATGAACATTTTAACTATATAATCGAATTTATTACTATAAAGCTATAAATTTATAATTTATGTTATCGCATATTTAGTTCCATATCAAAAGAAAGAGAAAAAAAAATCGACTATATTAAATTTTATAAATATTTGAATTCAGAATATTGAATTTTAATACGGCTCAAAAGGATGTTAATTAACAAAAAACATTAAAAAATACAGAGCATTGAATCTTCAATTCTAACAAAGGGCAAAACTGTAAAAATGACAAATAGCGGCAAAAGCTTTTTTTCCCTAAAAATTTGTAGATTGCGGTTCTTGTTGTTAAATGTGTCGAAGCACTTCATTTGAGTTGTTAACGTAAGAAAGAAAATACTTTTACAAATTTCGTGTCACATTTTTGTGCATTAGTGTTGAAATTCTCAAAATTCGCTAAAACTTCCAATTTTACTGATATGCAAATACACATAATATTATATTATACTTCAACCTACAGAACAAAATATGAACCGATTCGTAATAAAAAAAAATTACATACTTTGATTGCAGAAATTTAAGCATTGTCTTTGAACAAAAAATAATAATAATGAGCAGTTAAAGGGTAAACGAGAATGATCGGCCATATGTCTCCTTTGAGTGAGGCGGTTAGTAAAATAACTGAATACAACTTAAGTAGCTTTCAGATGATGGCGCTGACATGATTGAGATAGAAGTTGCTGATTGGATACTGCAATAAACATAGTATTGAAAGATGGTGTCATTCGTGAAGTAGAGGTTAATATTCAGTGTTCATTTACCATTTCCCGGCTCAACGCGATACCATTCGGAGGAGTATATGAATACTTGGAAGACTTGGAAATTTAGGAAAACAACTGTTTAATTGTGTCTATTATAAATTTCTGAGCAATAAAATTAAATGCAATAAACGCCAATAAAACTGTAAAGACTGAGGGTGTGTTTCCAACCATTGTCTGAGTAATATAGGCAGGAATATACATGCCACAGATCTGGCTATAGGAGATCCTGAACCACTCCATCACTTTGAAAACCGACTTGTGGAAATCGAATCTCAAGATAAATTATTTCAGAAAAAGGTCTTACAAGCGAACTAAAAATGTCTGTAAACTAATTTGTGATGACATATTTTTTTGTCTGGTTCGACATTAAGAATTATTCAATCTTTCAAATAAGGCCCCAAATATATTTCAAAAGTTGTTTTAGCAACAAGATTATGGCTAGATAACATTCAAAGATTCATCGATCATGTGATTGAATGAAACGATTCCTTTTGCCTCTTAGAGAATATGTTGTGTACCGTGATGGTGTATGAGAAACTATACATGTTAGAGTTGTATTTCAGGTGACAAGAACACTAAATCCGTCATGTGTAGGAACTTTTTAAAAAAATCCCTTAACACATTTGATTCTAAATAAATGCATAGGACATAATGTCAGCTCTCTCTCTCTCTCTCACTGACAATGGAAAGCTTTTTTTAAAGAAATTTTTTCGTTACGCTCCGTAATAATGAAGCTGTGCTAAGTTTGATATTTTTCTATAAAATTTTCAACATCATCACTAATGAAAAATTAGGCAGAATGTGTTGGAAAGTATTCTGTAGAATCTGCTACAGGTTATAGAATTTGTAGAAAAGTTATTTGGACTTGGGACCGTTATGACTAAAATTGATTAGCCGTGCTTTCAAAATTTACATTGCGAAAATTTAATTAAAAAACAAATATAAAATCGAAGCATTTGACGTGAAAGATGGAGCATCTGAAATAAATAGGCTTCTTATAGCTCATTGAGCTTAAGGGAGTATTCAAGTATCATCGTCCGATAATTTATGTAATCTGCTGCTGACGGCAGGAAGGTGTGCAGTTTACATCCCATATGGATGTAAAGTCAAATCACTGACTCTCCGACCCGCCAGAAGGCACACGGATAAAAATTGAATGACTGGACCGCCACAGCAGCAACAGTGGTGGAGTCCTAAGGGCCTACTGGCCACAGTACATCCCTTCCCTAAGGAAGTACGCCCCGCCAGATCCCCACCTTTTCGTCTACTCAACAGAGTGGCGAGATTCAACAACCATGCCGGAAGCATCCCATCCTCATTTGAGGTGTCCCCCCCGGGGGGATCACTCTGGCTTTAAAAATAAATTTCCATTGTGCACCAAATAATGTTTTCATCCAAAGCCTGTAAGTTCTGAAGATTTCAGTTCTGTTACTTCTTTGTTTAGCAATATCAGCTTTGTGAAACTTCAGAATCTGGTGTATTTTATTTGGAGAATTTTAAATTACATTTACAAAATCATATTAAAGCATGACCACTTGCTAAATAATTTCATTTATTTTTATTACCCTGTCCGATCTTTATGTCTGGAGATGAAGAATTCCGAAAGCACTCAATATTTTCATCAAATATTACAATGTTTGCCAGCCTTTAAGCCTGAAATACACTGTCTAATACCATATTTGGTGAGAGAATAATCACAAAAAGCGATTTTTTTTATTGAGTTTTGCGAATATTACCTTTAAAAGAAGAAAAAGCATTTTAATAAATGATTTACGGAATAGTAAAATTTATTCATCATTTAAAAATTTTTAATTTCATCATAATAGAAGCATTGCTGAAAATTTTGTTTAAAAATATTTAAAAAATGAGTTGAATTGTTTTAGAAAAATGAAATTGAAATCACAGGAATGGAAATTTTGCACTTTTTAAGATATAATTAAAAATTTCAATAAAATAATAAGCTTTGAAATGTTTACAGAAAAAAAAACAGTAAAATTGGGTAATATTTTATTAATTAGAATTTAGGAAATTCTTTTCTGAGTGAACTTTTTCTTCTTAAGAAGCAATTACTGAACAAAACTTAAGATTCTAGTCCTAAAAATTAAGGACATTTCACGATGATTAAGGAAATGAAAAGCATTCAACTTTTTTTATAATTAAATCATGTTAAAAAAACTATTTGATGTTAGGGACTGAGAATCCGTTTTCAGACTTCCAAACGATTACAGTTATCGAAAAACATTCTTTAAAAAGTTTTTTATGATAAGACACATCAATTTCACAGATCTGATGCAATTTTCTAACTTCAATCGTAAAAATCTTACAAGGATACAAGAATATCAACTGCTCTGCCATTTCAAACTTCTCAGAATATATATATATATATATAGGAACCAAATTAGCCAAATTAACTTCATTCTAAAATGCTCTCTTATTTCCGGATCCAATTCCACCTTTTTAATTTAATTCATGCAGCAGAATCTCTGTAAAACTGCTGAAATCATATGTTCCCACATTCCGAGTGGAGAGTTCAAAATTTGTCAAGCTAAGCGAATACTGTTTAAAAAGATATCTAGATTTCCCTATCTAAATCGACACGTGTAAAGAAATCACTATCAGAATCTCATTGTATATAACCACTCGGGATAAATATTTCGCTTTTCTGCTTTTGTATCGCATGTGAACGGAAGCTAGTTTACTCAGCGCTCCTTGTACATAAATTATGCTTCCCGAGATGAAATGAAAGCGAAGTTTAAAAACTCGAAGTGTCTTCTCTCTCTCTCTTTGGCCACGAAACCGCTCAAAACTATGTGTTTTACATTATATATACGTGTATGCGTATGTGTGTGAGTGTGCAATAAACTTTATCATCCTACTCTTGTCATACGTAAAAAAATAAAATTCATAAAGCATCTGCTGCAGTGTCAAATGCGAACAACACACATAATCTAATCCAAATACATGAAGTTAATCATCACAGTCAGAATAGCACTGCCATAAGCCGATACTATACAACAGATAAAGATGCCATTTATATACGACATTCTAAAATGCAGACTATGTTTTGAAAGTATCAAGTATAAGTAAGATTAAATAGTATCGATATTCCAATCGCCTGAATAAAAAAAAAATCCAGCCCAGCCCAAATCAGCTGCTGAATATGAAATCATTCAATAATTACACTACGATTATAACGACTTGAGTTTCCTTTCCCTCCTATTCTACTTCCACAGAAGCGTTTCTTTTGTCAATTTAATTTAAAAATATTATTTTCATACGTTACGTGTGCACATGCTTTCAATTTCCCATCCATCAAAGTCGGAAGCATTCTAATTGCTTATTCAAATACCTCTGTCAAAGCCAACATTTAAATGATAAAAAGACTATTTTGTTTTGGTAAAATATCGTTTCTCTTTGATGAATTACTTCTGAAGTTGATGCAATGCCCAAAATTTCGGCACAGAACCACTTGACACAGTGCATTCAAATAACTTGGAGATTCTCAAATTGTGATACATGTATCCGAGAGTAAACGACGAGTCAGTTTCACGTATGCGACACATGGCAAAACGCACACAAAAAACGAATTCATATGGGGAAGGAGTTTTATAATATTTTTATATCTGCAGGCTCATACGTAAAGTGAAAGTTTTCTGTAAGGAAAAAAAGAATATTTAAAAAATAGTGTTAAAACAATAAAATGTATAATACCTTTCACGAGCATAGAGCTTCCAGAAGAATATGCTCTTGCATTTTTTTTTATAATGAGAATATTGACAAGCTTGACTTAGTCTTGATCTCAGTAAGCTTGACTTAGCTCTAGAGAAGAGATCTTTTCATCTATTTTTATTTTAACTTTATTTCATAAAACTCGACGATTGTACATTAAAATGACTTCTATGCTGTTCTCATATGGTGTTGTTTCTTATCCCCCTTAGATTGAACACCAAATCAAACCAAGTCCAAGAGATTGAATCGCATAATAAGATTGTAAAGTGACTCCCCCTCATTCCCCAGCTGTCTTACAGAGGCGCCAATACATTCAATGATATGAGGGGGAGAAGCGTTGGCCGAGCAGTGGCAAAGGGTATACATATGTTAGAATATGATGTAAAATTTATAAAAATGAACTCTACAAATTTTTTCTTAATTCATTCCAGTCATTTGACTCTTAAACTAAAGAAGCTCCTTAATATTATCAAAAACTTCTTAACACAAAAAGACGGTTGTAAAAGATATGCAAATGGTAGCGGTGGGCTCAAATCTAGAAATTATAAAAAGATATAATATGATATTCACTAGTTCGGCTTGTTATGTCTCTGAAATACACATGGTAACTCGAATGGTAGCGGGCAATGCTAACTCGAAAATCTTGTGGTGGTGGTAGGAGGTGGAGGAGTTGCATCGCGAAGGTTTGTATTATCTATATGCATAATGATCTGAAAATGAGATTTTTTCATGTTTACAGTGTTGTCTGCACTGATGTACGGAAAACAAAAATGGTTTTCACTGATAAACATTTTAGATTTTATATTTGCCGACCTCCGGAACAATTTCTCCTGGTAATACCTTTTTTTTGTAATCGCGTAAAAGAAATGGAAACAATCAGTAAAGTTTTGCTATAAATCCGTCTAATGAACATTTTGTTGATACCACCTCAATGCTGTTGAAGGCAACATGATTATTATTTGCCGTGGTTTGAAAGCGCAACTAAAAGATACATTGTTTGGAAACGCTTCTTTATTAAAAAGGTTTTATTGAGAAGAATGTCTACAACCATGGACTAAAATTATTAAATACTCAAATCTGCTGAAATGCTGAATCTACTCAAGAAAGTTGAGATTTTTTGTATAGAAGAATTATTTTAGGATAAAATCTTATATCTTCCGAATTACTTTCTTTATATTATTTTCTTATAAACATTTATTAGTTTGTGAATAATCCCAAGTGTATATGACGGGTGATTACGATCAATGAGGATATGTTCGGGAAGTGATTGTAGTTAATGACAAATCTGCCATTCGAGTCAGACAGCGTGAATTTCAAAAGTTGTCTTAAATGTTGAAATGGATTCTACATGTTGCAGAAATCAGTGTATTCCCAAGATGACATGCAAATATGCAAAGTTCTTGCCCTTCACAACAATAAATTAGTAAAGTAGTAAGAAATGCCACCGGCAGTGCATTCTGAACTCCAAGCAACTTCGATGTGAATTTTTATTCGATTTGCTCAGTTAAGATTTGCTCATCAAAATAATTGTAATAAATCTTGTATCGGTATTTTATCGAAAACGACATTATATAAACATTCAGTTCATTATCTCATTAAACGCCAAGACATTTTCCATTATGGAGTTAAAACATGATTTTATTATTTTTGAAAGATAAATTATATTTTATTTAATAAAGGATTGGTTAATATCTCTAACTAATAATATACTGAAATGCATAACTGACATATTTAATCTAGTTTTCGGTGGAATTTCAGGAGTAACAAACATACCGAACCCTTATTATAAACAAATATCAGTGCAGGTTTGGTCACCAACAAACGTTTGCTTTTATAACTGATCATTACTTCTCATTCACTGCTAGGTATCATAAGTGGCAAATTTTGTATTTATGCTTGATTACTTAAGCGCACAGAAGTAACAAAATTTAAAGGTTTAGACACAATTTTAGAAAGTTACATTTTTGCCAAAGTGTAATCTAATAAGTATGGCTTTTAGAGAAAAAGGTTACCAGTACACTTTTTTATGAAGAAAAAGTAAATAAAGACTGCCACCGGTTGCCGACGTAGTTTGCTATAGAACAGAGAAAAACAGAGCGTTGGTTATCGAAGGATTAGGACGGATGAACAAAATCCCGCCAATGTGGCCCTCCCGTCATTATACGAATCTCCAAGAAAGCTTTCTTTCTTTTGGCGCAGGTAATATTTCTGGAAATGGAACAACAGCAGCCTTGCTTTTCTTCTATGAACACCTTATCTGTTTGAATGCTTGTAGTATGATTGGTTTTATGATGCACAAAATAAATAATAAAGGTTAAATCGCTAAATATAAAGATTTCTTGCAAAAAAATGCTGAAGAGCTATTTTTTGAAATGCAGTCATTTATAAGACGGTTAGATGCTGCTTAATGCTTCGATAAGAAAATTTATATTTTTTCTCACACATTAGAACCGTCTATCTAGTTTAAAAGAAAGAGCACTGATATTATGATGATACGTTGCTACTACCCCATGCTTATCTACTGTCATTTCAAAGTGTTTATGTTTTCTTTTTCATGCCGTTTTTCTTATGTATGCAGAACATCGTCTCTAATACTGGGCCAATAACTGGTTTCTCCTCTGCTTGAGGCACACACACATTTCAAATTATAACACTGTTTTAAAGGAAAAAAATATCTTATGCTGCTTAAGTCAATAAATGTACTATTTCAAGTTACCAAAAATCAACATTTTATACAGTTTACTACCTGTAATGGCAGTCCTCATAGGACCGGACAATCCGAACCTATAATTACAGCCATAACAATTATATTTAATGAAATAATACTGACATACTACCATTTAAAACAAAGAAAAAATATTTAATACTTCTGAGAATAAAATGAATCGAGTTATGAATTTCGTTGTTCTAGATCATTTCAACGGTCATTTCATGGGTAATCCTAAATGGCCGCTGTTGAAATGACGCGTGAATGTGTTATCAAATTTTAAAATTCATTCGACTGCAGAATGGAAGGAAAGCTTCTGAAAGATTCTTAATATTCACAATGACTTGCTTGATAGAATTTTATTCATTTGCAAGTTTATTGTAACGAAAGGGTTTAAAGATAGACAGACTATGAACGGATTTTATTGATTTGGGTCATTGCCATTTCACTTCAAGGGGGGGAAAAAGAAAAGAAAAGATGAAAATCCATTGTTAGAGCATTAAGTGTTTTGGAGCTGTGGATGTTGCTTTAGAGGCGAAGAAAGTCCCGGTTATTCACGACCCAATAAATCTGAGGCGAATGTTTAGTGAGGAACATTTTTTAAAATACTCCCGTCTTCACCGATGATTCTACTGAAGGCCCTATTTTTCCTGGACCATTATCTGATTATTGAAAAAAATGATTTGTTTGGCTTTGGATTTGTCAAGAATGAGCATAAAACTTGATAGATCTCAGCATTCTCTTGAACTATATAATTTAATAAAGGCTCTTTGCCGGGAAGTAAATGGTAACGTTCTTGTCACTGCACAATTTCAGTCCTTTCAATATTTTCCCTTGGATTTCTTAAAAAAAGTCTTCTGAGCAGAATTCAAGGAGTACATGAAATGTGGATTCAGATGGCAACCAGAAGAATGGACACCGCTCCGCCGAAGCATCTGAAACGATTCACATGTTATCTGACATCAAGAGATGTGCAAGATACACAAGAATGCTATATTCACAAATAATTTTCTGCGTTTCAGAGGAATGTAACTAATTCGAGCAAATATTATTGCAAAAGTCTTTATTTTTATTTTTCATATAGCATATTTTAAATAAAATTTCCTTTTTTATAATGAAATGCGGTTTTATTTTTCATAACATTGTTCACACGCTATATCAGTTTCCACTTATTTTTTAAATACCACTTATATATCTGCTCCACACTTTTCAGTTGAATGAGAGGATATACTCTCTCCCTAGTCATTAATTCCTGAACTTTTAGTGTTAGAAATATTCCAATTGAAAGAAGCCTTAAACGACAGAAAGATTTATATTTTACGTTGTTTAACTCGCCGAATGTATTTCTAAAAGTTAAGAAATCGAATTCATTGTGTGATCTCCAAATCATATCAATCACATTTATAAAATTTTTTTGAAGCCCAAAATCATAGAATAATGAAAAGAATTTTAGAATAAAGAAAAGAATCTTATTGTTTTATGGATAAAAATGCCCCAGTCACAGCTATTTAAAATATATGGTCATGTATCAATTTATTCTAAGGAGTATTTTGAAAAAAATGAAAATTTGGATGAAAATAAAATGTCATTGTAGTTTTTTTTATTGATTTATATGTTCAATGGAAAATTATAAAATATATATTCAGCTTGTGCATAAATAATAATAGGAAAAATACAGATTGTTCGATAAAATGCATAATGGAGCACCTAACATCATTTTTCAACGATTAAGTAATATTTAAAATGTCATTATAACGACTTGATGCAAGAAGTCACTTCACCGTTAGACTTTATATCCAAGAATATTTAATAGTTCTGGAATAAATTCTTCGGCAGTTACACAAAGTGAAAATAACAGTAACAAAAATACTAACACGCAAACGCGTTTTTAATTCAAAAATTCATTAAAAGTTTTCTATTATTATTTATTTACAAGCTTAATATATATATGTTGTAATTTTCTCGTGAACATATAAACCAATAAAAAATTACATTGAAATTTTAATTTCATTCAAACTTTTCATTTCTTCAAATTGCTCCTTAGAATAGATATATGGCCATTAATTTTAAATGGCTGTGACTGATATGATTTGAATCATAATATGAGTGTCTCACATAAAGGATATAAAAATTAAAAATTGTATAATGTTGGAAACAATCGAAATTTTGCATCTCAGAAAGAATATTAAAATTTTCGTTTAGACGTTGGCATCAGGTTTGTAATCCATGAGACACAGGTCTTGTTTGCATTTAGAAACACAAATAGTTTCTTTTCTCTTTAAGAAGAGTTGAGGTCCCTATTTTCTTCATTTTTATTAAATTTGTACAATGGATAAATTTGTTACTAGTTTGAGCAAAAAAGTATTTCCAGTACTTTGTAAGCAAATTATGTAAATTAGACGTTCTTTAAATAAAACAACTAAAAATGATTAAAAAATTAAATAAAAGAAAAGATTGATTTAAAAATTATATTAAAATATTTTCAAAACAGTAGAAATGTCTCCACATGTGAAGTATTTGAAAAACTCAAAGCTTAATAATGCATAAAAGATTAATTTCAATTTATAAGAAATCCCTTAAGATTTCTCTCGAACAGAAATTTAACAATAAAATTAGTTTAAAATAATAATCTCTAATGTTTCATAACTCGATAAGTTTCAAACGCATTAGAATGGATTTTTTTTTCATTCATCATGTTACGCTGACTAGAATATTTTATAAAGCATGATAAATTGAACTAGGAGTCTAAATAAAATAGAACGATTTCTAACTTTTGAAAATATACATTTATTGACTTAAAAAAACGTAAAATGTATTACTTCCGTCATTTAAAGTATTTTTCCAACAAAAGCTATATGTCTTTACGGTTTAGAAATTAACTATTGGGCCAAGATACCCTGTATGAAGAAGTAAGCACTTACGATGACATTTGTAATTTTCTCAGCGCATGTTAATTTTTCAAAGGCTGAAAATTCTTCCCTTAAAATATTTATATACAGTTCTCATGTTAACAGCTACTACTAGGTCAATCTTAATTATAAGACAATGGTCATTTTTTGTTTGATATTTTAGGATGTTAAGGCGTTGTCTATTAATATGAATAAAAAAGAGTAGGTGACTGTTTTTCATTTTCTTAGCAGTATATTTATTGAAACAGCATGAAATAATTTGTCACTTCGTTTATGGCACTTTTTTTATTGGAAATGTTTACATTTTTATAAAAGTTTTAATCTATTATGTCACAATTGTTTTAGAATCTGGAATATTACGGTCCATACTTAAAATAATAAATATTATAATTTAGTTTTGAATCTTGATTTGATATATATGAAGATTTTGCCTTATTTTGCTGATTGATTTAGAATATATTTTGAATACATTTAAAATGAGTGCTTTTGATAGCATTTTAGTATTAAATATTCTCATGCATTTGAAAACTGTTTGCAATTTATTTATTAATAAAGTATTTTTTTTACGTCAATGTAGTGATCACAAATTTCCTTCTTCAGTTTCAGCTTCTACTTTCCATAAAGCTTCTGCCCTAAATTTCATTTTTATTATATTTTTGTGAATAAATTAAATTCCAAACAATAAGCAAAAATACATTAATAGATATTTCAATTCTTTCCCAGATGTTAAATTTCGTCAACATAACTGAGTTATTATCAGCAGTAAGGCGGGCGCCCCAAATGGCTGAGATGCTCAGTAGGAAACCGAAAAGATATGTTCCATCATTTAATGGCCTGCTCCTTAAAAGTAGAAAAGTTACTAGCAACAGCATCATACATACTGAATTTTATCTGTCAAAATTAAAAGTATTTTTTTATTCATTTTATTTTATTTTCAAAAGCTCATTGATTTAACTTTAATTGAAAATCCTTTCTTAAAGATGTATGAACACTTAGAGAGATAATTTTTACATAACGTTTTGTTTATGTATTGTTTTTGATTGTTAGCTAGATATTTATTTTTAATTTAAATGGGAGTTTGTATCCAATTTTTCTTATTTTTATTTATATTATTAAACTCTTAGAATTTTTCAAAATGGTTTTCACTTTATTTCCGATATATTAAGATAATTTAGAAATAGTTATTTTCTTACAATTACAGGCTATTGTATATTTATATGCAGTATAAATATACAGTAGCCTGCAATTGTAAGAAATTTTATATGCAAATTGCCGAAATTTTGACCTTAAAATCAGAATTTTCGCCTTTTCTAAAATTTCATTCGGAAAATGTGTTATCCTTGATGAGAATGTTGTATGTGAATATATCCTTTGAATGAATCTTGATTATTTCTTAATATATTCATGATTGTAAATTTATAATATTTTTCTGAGAATCATACAATTTTATATTTGTGCAATGTTTTCTTAGAGATTTATTTTATCATTTTGTTTGGAGTCTTGTATTAAATGCATGAAACATCAACAGAAAATTCTGACAGAATGAAATTTGAAATGATTTAGAATCCTATTTATAATGTAAAAGTGCGAATTCTGACACTGAGAAAAATACATTTAAAAATTAAAAATGACAATAATGCTTATATCTCAGGGTATATCTAAATTCTGATAACTTTTGTTATAAAACGTTTGGATTTTTTTTTATTTCTAGAAATTATCCAGTAAAAAAAAATTCAAAGTTGATATTTTTTAAGTAAAAGATAAAGAGTAATATAATACTCATATTCATTTTATCAATGAAATTTAGAAATTCAGAAACACTTTCAAATATTAGTCTTCCCCAAGATATATGAAGTGCATTGCTTCTAGTAGAATTTTTCCTCTCCAGTCTTCTATAGGACATTCCGCAGCAATAGCTAGGTTTGAGTGCCGAATCAGAGTCTCCTCTTTCTGTCTGGCCATTCCTTTCTGGAGTAACTGAATGTTAATGATGACAGCGTAAGAATAAGACAGCTCCTTTTGAATAAGACAACGCGCTATGTGGGAGAGCTGGTGGTGCTTTTCAATAGTATAAGTAGTATTGCCAACCATATAGTTTCTCGATATGGCCGAATGAATCATCACATATGAGTATACAAATAATAAATTATTTAAGTATATACAAATGTGCATATATTTATTCAAATGCAATATATATAAGTATATGCGTTATGCAAATCGGCACCTATGAATGGCTAGTCCTTTCACAGCGATTTCAATTCGAATTTTTTTATTGTAATCAAGAAATATTTACCGGCAATACGTCATTTTTCACTCACACTTAATCGTCATGGGATGTCCTCATGAATGGATCTGGAGTATTCGGATCCCCTAAAACGACTGTCCGCTCTGGTGTCGAAAGTAAGCAATCCATGAATCTGTCACAATTTAAAAAAATGTTCTCTTTCCTCTCGGCCAAATTCTTCCAACGGGAAGATACAGCCAAAAGAATGATTTTCACATAGCTGACGAAATCTAGCATGAATCGCGAAACGTGATGGAGTAGTTTTCATCAAATATCTTGGAGACGATATTTCCACAGCAGTAGGAAGGCTCCTCTATCGCCGCTCACGATCACCGCTCCGATCTGCCAATTTAGATCATTCATTTCTTTGTTTACAGATTTATTTACAGAACTCTTCGATACAGCTTCATGTTTATTGATCGGAGATGTCAGTAACGATCTTACTGACTCGTCAGTGACTCTTCGTCTACGAAACATACGTCGCACGAAAGGGCGAGAGGGGCAAGCAGTCCACTTCAAATCATAAAAAGGTTAAGAAGCATATTTTTTACATTTCTTTAATTTAATGCAATGAATGGGTTCACAAATGTCAGTTTTCAAATGAATCACAACCAGTTGCCAATTTGATTACAGAACCTGTTGGTCGTCTTTCTGATGTAAGAAGGACATTATATCGTAACAAGTGCAAGGAAATGAGTTCATTTTTTTATTGGATTTCGAACTTGCATTTGAAGCTAAAGTCACAGAAATTGATAGTTTTCAAAATTATTAATCACTGATGTATCCAAAACAAGTAGTGCTCTTTCTTGCAAATAAACTTAGAATATAAATCTTGTCTTCGCTCTCAAAACTAACACTACCTGTGTTATAAATCAGATTGGGGAGAAACTGCAAAGTATAAACATTCTAAAACTGAAAAATTGCTGTGAAAAAAAGCATATTTTAAGTTTTGTAGATTTTAAATTTAAAAAAAGTCATCTGTACCTCACCTGATTACTTAACATTCCAAATTCCTTCCCGATATCTCACTGCGATTGAGTAACAAAGTTAGGTATGCATAATAATTGTAAAGAAACAAAGTTAGGTATGCATAATAATTTTTAGTAAATGACATACTTATAGAATGAACCATTAACAATCTAGTACCTGAAATTATATATATATTAAAGGAATTCTAAATGTTGGGAATAAGGATACAATTGATCAAAGGAAGTAGATAAATGTAATAGACATGCAAAGAGATCTCTAGACCTTCATTGATTCCTTATGAATCTTAAAGTACGCAATGCGGAGTATTTTTTTAAGAAAACCTGAATATTTGAATATAAAATAATTTGGATTTTGAATGAAAGTATCAAATTGTTTTGAGAAATTTCTGGTGCCAAATGTTGCAGATGCATCGAGGGAGAGATGAAATCATTGAGGAAAGTTACAGCGAATTTAAATGAAAACGAAAGAACGAGACAACAATTGATTTAGAAAAAACGAATATGGGCTATGCAGTTAAAGACTCATTAACAAGCCAAAATGGATAGGAAGGTATTTAGTGTTTAGTAGTTCAAAAGTTAAATATGTTTCAGCTGCACCAAACCGATAATTCTAATAATATATTGTAAATATGTTCATATTATAATTTAAAACGATAAAATGACACCATAAAAAATATCATGCAAAAACAAATAGGTACACTAGCAATAATATAAAAAAGTTAAACTATAAAATTACGGAAAGAACATTTTTTAACAAAGATTATAATTAGACGATTAATGAAATTTTTTAAAAAAATGAAAAAGTACTTATGAAACAAAGAATAAGCAGAATGACTCCAGTTCTTTTATTTGTTGTTTTTAAGTATTTCTTAAATGCAAGATTGTTTAATAATTAAGTATGAGAAGGTTTTAAAATCCGTCCATCGAAATGGCATTGTTTTTAAATGCAGAAAGTAGTATTGCAGTGAAGTGAGTGGAGAATTCTTGTTCCAGAAAAGGCGAGGCTTCATCAATTGTTTATATTCATTCAATCCACTATCAAGATTGCAAGTCGGCATACTATTTTTGGTCATTGGTTCAGATTCAGAGCCTATGGTAGATATCTATTAGTTATTATCATCTGCCTCGGCTCCATCTGCTTTTGTTACGAATCCTGGAGGGCTGTCGACATGCACATATGTAGATACAGAAATTTGAGAAGGAAGAATTCTTCAAAATTTGGTGACAAAAACGCAACCTTTTACATGTTCTACATAGAGGCAGCCGTGGGTCATTATTCAGACTTTTTCTTCGTTCCATCTTGAGAATCAGAATGTATGTTAGAATTTGGAATTTCTTCATGTTGCTTGCTGGGTCGGAGAAGTGGGAAAAGTTATCGTAATAGACCATGAAGTTCTGGTGGTTGATTTTGTTTGGTCACCTGTTGAAACGGATGTAATTTCACAGAACGGCATGGTTAATTCCCAGAAGAGGGGCTCGGTCTTGAACAATTCAGTTCGCTTGACTTTATGATTCCAAATTTGCTAATTTACTTTAATCGAAATCACTTCTTTTTAAAACTTCTATATAAGAAAGTAACAGGAAAAAAGTAAGACTGTCTTTACAGATTTTACATTTTTCTTGTGCAGCATACTGTTGATTATCGTGAAGCTATACAGCACAATAGACACAAGTGATGAATTTTTGTGTTGTCAAAGCGGCGAAGCTTAAAGCAAAGGAGAATGCAAAACATTACGATCGTTTTATTATATTTTGCCTTTTTTTCCTTTTTATATACTGTTTTATATTCTTTTCATATACTCTTGGTTAGGTTAGGACGTTGTTGAAAGTATTTTACACATATACAAATAAATTTAGATATTTATACAGTCTGTTTCTTCAAAATTGAAAGAGAAATAAAATGTTGCCATTAGTCAAATTGTTTTCTGGCAGATGGGCAAGTCAGATCAAAGTTCGAATGGGTGAATGCTTTACTAATTGTTGATTTGGTGGATCTTGCAATGAAATCCTCAATTACTGATCATGGCTGTGTTTTGTTAACCTGTAGTTTTCTTCGGTTGTGGGAGAGACTGTTTCACAACGGTTCTTCGATTGTACCAAAGATCTTCAGACTGTTTGGGATTCAGTTTTTATTTTACTCCATTCTTATAGATTCAGTAACTTAGTCGGGTAAAAATGAAAATGATGAGATCTGATGTAATTTGGATTACGAAGTGAAGTTCATTGAAGTAAATTTATTAGAACTTTAGTTGCATTTACCCGCTAGATGTGCAAAAATATTTCCAAATATGGAAATATGTTATTATTTATAGGAAATAATTCTCCCATAAATTTAAACATATCGACATTGTCTTTTCGGTCGTTTTTTAAAAACAACTACTGTGAAGAAATTCTTTCAGTTTTAAAAGTAGCTTGTGAAAATATTTTTTTTCGCCGAAATTAAAAAGATGTTATTGAAGAATGGATACAAAGTGTCACAAAGATACCAACAATCTTAACGATACATTACTGAGGTGTTTTATCCCGCTGTTTATCCATTATGACAATGGCTATCATTCTTTTTAGACCCATGCCTGTTATAATTGGGGCTATTTCTCATTGTTTTTAACTAAATTTTTCACGTTTATTTAATATAATTTTTTTTAGTTGAATCTAAAATTTTCATTATGAATCTTTAAGTCCCGAAGAAAGTTCCACATGAACACCAAATCTATAAATTAGTTAAATATTCATATTTCAGGGACTTGCATTCAGACGGTATCTTAGTAACTAGCCCAACTGTTGCATTGTATAGCTTATGCTATCCAAACATACTTGGTGCGGTCATCTTCATTTCAGTTGATAAATATTTATAGAACTTGCTCCACAAACCACCTTAGGCGACCCAAAACTTCGAAAGATTCTTCAGTTCCATAAAAGACTGTGTAAAAAAAAAAGCGAAACTCTCATTCCCTTGCTGCTTACAAAAACAGGAAGATCTGGAAACGCAGTCTAAAGAGAAGTTTCGGCGAAACACTAAAGACAGCACTAGATTCCTCCTAGAAGACAAATCAGATTAAAAGAAAACTTCAGCAGCAACCAATGGGAGAAAAAGAGAACAGGGAGGAACAGGAACCTCAGACTCTGGCAAAAGATTAAAAGAAAGAGAGCCCTCCGCAATTTTTGGAGGGGAATTTCGTATAATAGAACGAGTGATCAAACACTTTCCAACAAGGAGGGCCCTAAAAAAATAAAAACGGCTAAGACTGATGTGAAGCGAGTGGCCCCGGGGACTCATCATGTTGCAGGACGAAAGAAGAAGGAGCGAAAAAAAGAGTTGCTGATGCGGCATCTTGCAACGGTAGAGTCGCGATCAATTGTTGGGAATGTTTTAGTAGAGTGGAGGGAGGGAACGAGAGGGTGCACTTTTCCCCCCCTTCGAAGCAGCATGCGATTTATGCTCAAAGATATTTAGTAAGCAGTATTCTTACCACTGGTGGTCATTCTGTTATTTAGTAAGACATATTATTATATTTAGGTACCAAATTCCCATAAAATAGTGAAGGAAAATAAATAAATGCTCTCCAAGTAAGACAGCCATCAAATGCAGAATTAAGTTTTCGATGATATTATAGTTCACCTTGCAGTAATATTGTTAACAATCTCAACTGATATGAAGCTAAAGCAAATGCATGCAATTTTCATTGATAATTTCAGAACACATTACAACAAGAAAATGAATTTTATAGCTTTCTAAAATTTTGTAAATTAACTTTTTAATAATATGAAGACGACTATCGTACGATTATGCTAATGAAATAGTATTTTCGAATTTATTTTTAAATATTTTTATAACAATGCTTTTTTACCTCTTCAATGAAATCCTAAACTTATTTCATCTCTGACTTCGAATCGTCTCCTTACTTTAAGCAGCAAGAACAAAACTTTCACTTATTTTGGGATATATTCTGCAAAGGGAAACGATATTTCAATAGGCTTATAATACAAAATATACAGTAACGGGAAAAAATGTAATACAAAAATTCCAATTTTCTCACATCTTCAGCAAGCGAATGTTTTTTAACAGGTATGCAGCCATATATTAGCATTTGATATTCAATCTTATACAGAAAAAAACAACAACATAAGAATAAAGTCAGCCTTTTCGTCATTAACAATTCTTAACTTCCGTAATTACTTTTTCATTCATGGGTTGCCACATATATGCATTTATTTGTAATTTATATTTTTGCCACTGATAACTATGAAGATTTCCAACTGAAATATTGTGTGTTTCCTATCTTAAATTCTTAAATTTCTTTTTAAAAAGTTTTCCTCATTTTATAGTTTATTTAATTTTTCCCTAATTATTCCATTTATTAAAAATTTGCTTCCAAATATAGTAAAAATAGTTTGCAAGCAATTTAACTTATTTGAAATTTTCACTTGAAGGAACAACACACGAGCGAATCGACAGAAAGACTTGAAATATCTCGTAGCCATTCAGTCTTAAATAATATCAATAGCTAAAAATATGAATAACTTTTTTGTTGAATCCGAATAAAAACACGTGAAATAATTTTGTTTCACATATTATTCTTTCTTGTATTGATCTATAACGCCTTGTTAACAATCCTGAAGGTGTTTAGATCAAAGCAATTCTTCTCGCAAAGGGGCCATTTTAAAGTTCGAAATAGAGCAAGAATTTCGGTTCAAGATCACGTGCCAATTTTTTTTTCAAGCTGGTCTTGAGTGATCATGTTCATATGCACGGACACCCGCAGACCGACGTGATCGCAAATATTAAAATCTTCAGAACTGAAACACGGGAATGATTGCTGAAGAAACATTTTTCCGTATGCCTCAAATGCTTTAAAAACAAGAAAAAATACGTTAAAAACATGATGGCACCGATATGGACCCTCTCGTTTTATTGAGGGAGAACGATTTGTTTTCAGAATTTTTAGTGATAATTATAACACGTACGCGAACCAACCTGTCTGAAATCCCTTATCTTTAATTCAAATTATCTTTTCTTTTTTTAAATCTTTACTGCCACTCCTTTTCTCGAACTTCACGAGGGAAACAAAGAGGAAACTTTTGGAAACAAAAGCCAATAACTATTAATTGCATTTCCTATCAACATGATAACGGACGGTCGACTGCGTTTCATGAATTAAAATCCTTCGCCATAATCTACTATCCTAAATATGGCTAAATTACCAACAGAACACTCAGTGCAACTCAACTCGATCAGTAAATGAGTGAGGGTTGCCAATTTGGCCTTTTTAAGGCCAATTCCGTGAAATTTAGAATACGAGCTTAGCAGGTTTTTTTTTTTTTTTTTTTTTTTCATTTCTCGAAGGGCTGGAATTTTAAAGTTTGGAATTCGTTTCGATGGCAATTCAATATATTAAATTATAAAACAAAGGTGTTTGTTGGTCAGTTAATTCAATTAAGTTAAATTTCAAAAGGCAAAAACTACCTGACTGAAAATATATTTAAAATTATTTTTTTAAAAAATTTTTATAATAATAAACAATAACTTGAAAGCTGAAAGGGGGAAAATAATTAAAGTTCTACTGCTTACTATGTTATAATATAAATATAAAAATTGTTTTTAATGGTTATTAAATTTAGAGATTCTTCTTAACGAATTTATTATTCGAATATGATTAAAGAGCTATGGCGTATGGAACTGATCTACATAGTGTTTCTTTTATAATTCTACTATTCAACAAAAACCAAATAAACGAATTTCTTAAAATTTTTATCTTTATACTCGGTTTTAGCCAAATAAAATACGTTAGATTAAAAATTAGATAGCAGAAGGAAGATTAAACAATGACCAATGAATGGAAAATGAAATTGTTAAAAATAAAGGGCAAGTAATTTTTTAAAATAAAGATGTTTTTTCTATTTTTAAATAGATTAACCCAGAAATCCTTCGAGCATAGCTAGAAATTGCGATAAACCATTGAATAATAAACCATTGCGATAAACCATTTGCGTATTATTAACGAAAATACAATATTTCAATATGTTCAGGTACTCTTTCATATCAGTTAATCCTTAATAAAATGAATCTGATTCCACACCAGAGGTTCCAATTTGTAACAATATTGAAAAACAATAAATTGCAAGATAAAATGGTAGCAATTAAATATATTTTTAAAAGAAATCGCTGCTTACTGCACTAAAAAATGTGTTTTTAATAACTGCTTTATTCAAATTTTAAATCACTATTGTAAGCTTCTTGTTAAAATTTGAGTTTATTTAATATAGTCTTACTATTGCATCAACATTTTTATAATAAGCAATCCATTTTCTTAAGATTTCTTTTATTGGAAACGAATGTATTTGTAAGTAGTTCGATGATATTTCATGTCACTAAAGGCGCGCATTTTGTGCACCTGCAGCTGTGGCGGGAGTGAAAACTCTGTCTAGTGTCTTGATTAAGTAGAAGTGACATCCCGATCCAAAATTTAGCTTCAAAATGGAATACTTAGCTAAACAATGAGCCAAAAAGGTTTCTTAAATATTTTTGATTCGATAATCATTTTTTTGAAGAAAAATGTTCCTCGATATTATCTGTAAGCATTGTTTTTTGAAGCACAAAATATTATTCTTATTAAATAAATAGAAAAAAACAGCATTCATCCAAAATAAAAGGATATAACTTTTTTTGTTCCATTTCATTTAGCTGGAATGTTTTATGCGTGTAAAAGAATGTATTTTTTGAGCTCTTTCTTATACATTAAAGTTTTGAAACTTTATGCTTACGCATTCTGAGTGCATGCTATTTTAACTTTTTCACATGTCATTGTCGATGAATCGTTTCATTTTAATACATTTTCATTTCATGCCAGTGATGCACTTCTTAGTGAATTTGGGAGGAAACTGATATCAATATCAACTAAATAAATAAAATTAAGTATACTATACTACTTAACCATATTTAAAAACTAGAAAGTAAAATATAGTTAACTCTCTTTTTCCAATACACTAATAATTGTGATTTAAAAACAATTTTTATTAAATATAGGGTTGTTTACTTTTCGTTGTTAAATTTCTACCAAATTTTCAACCTGAAAATTATTTGATGCTTTATTTTTGTTTATTTAAATCGAAAAAAAAAGGATCATTATATTCGCACACTCAAGCTACACGGATGTAGCACTGTCTTCTTTTTAACCAATCACATCATACGACATCATGAATAGAAATCACGTGGATTAATCGAACAAAGTGATATGCCGCGGTGAACAAATATAATTTTGTTCCAAATTTACTGATTTAAATTGATTCTTGAAACCTATAGAATATTTCTATGGAGATAGTGTTCATTTCTCCTCATAAATGCCAATTATTAAAAATAAAAACACGAACAATGCTTTGAATATGAGAAAAAAAAGACAGAACATGCATTTAAACTACTTTCATTCATGCATGTCTTTATTTATAAATCCAATTATTTTCCTAGTTTCAACCAAAAAAGTAAATTTCAGCCTGTTGCCATTTTATGGAGAGTCAGTTACAAAATGCGATACCTTGTACATTGAATAAAGCCTTATTATGCACATTTAAAAAATAAATGCTTTCCTTCGGTCATTGAAGTGAATGTATGATACTTCAAATTCACATTTCCATGCAAATTCTGCTTTACAGCAACATGACTGTCGCTCTTCCTTCCCCTAACTCTACCGCCACAAACATTTCTTGTTAATGAACCGTGGCCTCAGTTTCTTGGGACGTGTTGACATTCATGTGCGTGCAATTAAAACAATATACGAACAGATTCATCTCTGTCATTGAGATTATTCTTCCTTTTAGGAATCCCCACCCCCAACCAGATCCGTTGCAGAAATACTTAGAAGATATTTATATTTCTAATCAATAGTTTGTCATGAGCTTCTCTCGGTACCGCAACCATTTCCCAACTTGTCCACTTCGGTTAACTTTGACTGCGATACTGACGTATTCAAAAAATGAATCATTAATTCTTGTCGGAGTGTCACTATCACCAATTGCTTCTATGTTCGGAGTTCGAGAGTAAAGTTCTTCAAATCTGAGTGACGCATTGTCTCATTTCCTGAACATTGATCGGATCAATTTTATTTTCAATTCTTTCTTCAAAATACTTTTATCGAAAATATTGGAAATGCCCTTTTTTTGAGCATCACAGAACTGGACGAGCGTCTCATTTTACAGTTGCGTCAGTATGGCTTTCTAATATTCTTGCAATGAGCGAAGACTCAAACATTACACCAATAAGTGGAGAATGAGATGGGGGAGCGAGTGCCATCAGTCAACTGGCATGTCTTAACAACTGCCATATTCACATTGATATCATCCATTAAATATTTCAGAGAAGATAGTCAGTTGGCTCATGGCAAGACATCTTGAAAAAATAATTTACACATCTTAGAGAATCGCACCTATTATTTAAAGCGTTGACATTTTTTAAATCTTTAGATCCTCTAGAAATCCAGGCGTACCTTAACTGATTTGAACGATAACTACGAAACGTGAAAGCTCTTTCCATGAAATCGAAGTTGCAAACATTCAAAAAATATTTATTAAGCACAAATGATAGCACTTTTTGGCTAATCATGTTCCTTGTGAAATATCATTTTTCCGTCCGTGGATTATCTGCCAAATTTGTCTCATCGACTACGTTAGTTGTAGGAACATATTCTAATGAAACTTTCTAATTGTTAAGTATTCTTTCAGCCAATTTATTCAAACAGTAACAGTAACTGTCGTATTTTGTGTTATTTGGAAAGACAACGGCTCTAGTTTTCGACAGATGTTGTTTTTGAATAGTAAAATCTATCTTCCTGCAAATTATGAGTATCACATCAAAAGCATCAAGAAACATTTTCTAGTTTGTAGATGTAAAAATTTAATATAGGATCATTTTTTGAATGCCGACATTTGAATTTATTCTCATTAATTTGTCGAAAGACATTATAACTATCAGGTGTTTCACCACTGCTCCATTAATTATTAACCATAGCATAGGCAGCAAATTGCAATGTAGCGACATCATAATGTTGAAATCTAACCATCCCAACTTGATAATAATGCATTTTGTCATCCAAAATGCCTAAAAAATGTATAAAAAAATCTGAGGAAAAAATAGAACTTTAGATTAAGAAGTCCCATTTTCTCTCAGATTTATTGCAATATTGTCAAGATATAAGTTGTATAAAATACCTATAAAGCAAAAAAAAATGTATTAAAATATCTCAGAAAAAATGAAACTCTAAATTAAGAAGATCCATTTTCCCCTCATATTTATTGTAATTTTGCCAAGTTATATTATTATTTAAACCGAAATGTAACATGAATTTCAGATCTAACAGTAAATCTGAAATGGAGATACATGTTATATTAAGTAGAACATGTAACTTTATATGACGACTGAATGAATGGTTTGTTCAAATTGTTTAAGATGACTGCCAAAAACACGTAATATTCAAGTTGAAAATAAAAACGCTAGATTAAAACTTATAAACAACCGATATTGTACTAAAACATACAAAGGGAGTTTAGTTAAATGTTCTTTCTGGGCGATGAAATCGTTGATGTCTTTATTGCTTGAATCAGAAACTCAATGGGGCTCCAAACACTATTTTGTTAGTCGGGTTATCAAAGTATTTTCAGCTTAAGGTAATTAAAATTTTCATTGTCAACTACTATTTGAAAGACGTTGAAAACATATTAAAGTTATATTTTCAGCTTAAATCCTTAGTTATATCGGTCTATTGCGATTTCATGGCACAGATTAAAATTCGGCAGTAGTTGATAATGGCTATAACTAATTATAAATTAATTAAATTTAATTAACTTTTCTTTACCAAAATTTTCCCTTCTTCAGAGGAATATTTGCAATTATGATCTTCTGTCTGTCAAACATTTATGCTTTACTTAGGTCGATAAAAAGTTGTGCTGCTTTTATGTTAAAAAATTCAAAAATTACTGTTTCAGCCAGTTGTAGTTTACAACAGAGCATCGGTTAAGTGTAAGGAAGTCTTCTTGCTAAAGTGCCTACGCAGGGAACACCTGATGAAAGTGTGCATTTTTTTCTAATTGATTATTTGTATTTGAATGAACTGCAAATTTAATAAAAAATAGTAATAATTACGATAGTAGAGTTTACTGAATTTTATGTCCCGATTAGTACTCCCAAGGCGAATTTGTATTTTTTAAATTTATTTCCATCCATAGAGTTGTAAAAATTATACTTTGAAGTAACAATTTAAGCTATGTACGAACATTTATTGCCCATAAAATGAAAAGAAGGAATTCTACTATGCATGTATATACAAAAATGGAGCTTGAAATTATGTTTTATTGTGAACTCCATCTTTTGTCGCCATAATTGCGGTAATGATAAATTGAAAAGAAGATACGTACGACGTCAACGTCTTTCAGAAATTTCTGTTTGATGCATTCGTTGAGCTCGCCGTATCTAAATCCATACACATTTTCCATGTAGGTAATACAGAAAACGGAGTAATACAACTTTCAGTAAAGTTTTGTTGCTGGAGGACTGCTGATGCCTTGCAGACGGGATTTCAAACTGATGAACACTATTTACTTATAGATTTCCCGTACCTGAGTTTTAACATGACAATGTTTATATCCTGCATGAGATGCTCATAGCCTGATGATTTTTACAGCTGCAGTTTTAGTTAGCTGCCATATGCGAGAAGCTGAAATAATCCAGAAGGATCTCCTCATCATCGGCCTGCAAATTAACACAGAATTGCTCTCCGAATGCTCACTAATAAAAGGCTTTGCGAGAATTCTTTCATATAAAAATATATCGACATTTTAACTTTTCCAAACACTTTGGAAGGTAGTATTCCTTTAAAAACATTTTACACCACTTTAATAAATTTTTCAAAATCAGTTTAAAATCCATTTGTATAACAATGCTTTTTCTTTAAATAACTGCATAGAACAAAATAAGTATAGTATGAATAAACAGTGTGCATTTTTAATAATTCTTGTGCCATTAAGAAAAATTAATACTAGATTTTTCAGTTTATACTAACTAATGCTTTAATGTATTTGAAGATATTGTAAGTGTTTAAACATGATGTTTTAATCAAGCATCCCTTCTGTAAACTGCACGATGTAAAAATTGAACACACCTACTGCAGCGGCTGATGCATTCAAGCCACATAAAAATACAGGAGAGCAGAGGCCCAAATTTCCCTTAATTTATTATTATTATCAGATTTATGTTTAGCAACTCTCGTGAACTCGGACCACTGGCCTCTTGTGAGATTGCATGAAGTTTAAACAAATTTATATCCCTTCTTTCAAATCCAATAAAAATCTTAAAAATTGAAAAAATAATAAATTGTAATTGCTGTGTTGAATATTACTGTTAATACATAGATTTTATAGTGGAAAATTAGGAATTGTATACTTAATTACTTCTAGTATTTCGACTACGCATGACTAAGAACGCAATATTTTTTTATTTTTCCAAGAGAATATGTATTGCAATTTCAGTGCAATATTGTTAGTTTTGTTCAAAGTTCTGCTAATCACCATAGGGACAGAAGTTTCTCAAAGCTGAAAATAATAGTATTAATAATAACGTACACTGCTATCCAAAATTAAAATCATAAAAACAAAATCTCTGATAACTGCAGAAATAAATTGTTTATTGTAGCCGAATTAGACACAGAGATATTATAACAGTTTAATTGCAGTTATATCTATTACTGTTTAGTGTTAGTTTAATATATATATATATATATATATATATATATGTGTGTGTGTGTGTGTGTGTGTGTGTGTGTGGAAATACTTCCTTCCCTTATTTTATTGCTATACAATCTCACAACATTATCGCTGTGAGGTTGCATGCATTGGCCCATTTCATATTAGATGGACCTTCCCCAAGACATATTGCATTCAATTTTACCGTTGTAGTAGATATAAACTGCAATATATATATAAGTAACCAATCTAAAGTAAGAAATATATTGAAAACGAAACGAAATAGTTTCGGAATCGCAACTAAAAATTAATTCTTATTCAAACTAAAACCAAAAAAGGAACAGGAAAAACTTCATAGTATTTAGAGAGCGCAAATGCAGCTACTTCTAAAATACAGATGAATTGATACAAAAGTATTAAAATCAAGTTAATAGGAAAATCAAATAAATCAAATAAAAATGCAAGTAAAAAAAGAATCCGGCCTGAAGACTTTTTCAAGTGTCACCCTCAGGCAGAGATTCAAAAAAAAAAAAGAAAAAAAGGGAATTTTTACTGGGAGGAAATGCAGACAAGAATATCTAATAATGATTACTTGTGACCCGAAAATCCCCTGAAATTAGGCCTAAGAGATGCCATTTAAATAGAAAGGACAATACAGAACAACAAATTAGAAGAAAATAACCACTAATAAGTAAAAATACAATAACAAAATAACAATAAACACTAAAAACACTTAAACCATTAAAAAAAACATACGGGTAAACGGGTATATGGGTAAACATTTCTTGAAATACTTAAAAATTATCCTGGGCAAGATAAAATATGAAGACAATTTTATTATTTCTAGTAACAAAGTAGTTCTGAATTTTCTTAAAGATAACAACATTAATAAACTTAATTTCGAAAATTTATACACTAATCTACCTCATGAAAAATTAATACAGGTCTGCACTTTTATATATGACGAATATTTAAATGAAAATGTCATTCCTAAAAATAACTGGCTAGAGTTATGCAATTTTAATTTTACTGAAAATTACGTTTTTAATGGTATTAATTTTTATAAACAAGTTAAGGGAATTCCAATGGGAACAGCTTTCTCAAGTGCTTTAGCTAATATTTTCCTACATTACTAAGAGAAAAAAATTAATAAATATAATTTAATAAACGGGTGGAGGTATATTGATAACCTACTTCTGATAAACTTCGACAATACTAATATTGTTACTAGTTGCTATCCAAAAGATTTAATTCGAACAGAAACAAATAAAAATCAACTTGAGGCTACCTTTTTGGATTTAAAAATCGAAATTGCTAATGATAAAGCAATAGTTGGTATCTACGATAAAAGGGACGAATTTAACTTTAAAATTACAAAACTATGTAACTATCATTCCAATCTAAACTCTAAAATTTTCAAAAATCTAATTTTCTCGCAAATTAACAATATCAAAAGGGTTTGCAATAACAAAAATTCCTATATTGAAGCATCAAATAACCTCATTAAAAATTTAATTAAAAATGAATTTCCTAAAAATTACTGTAATGTCAATTTTTTAATTAAACAAGGTATGGTTTGGGATTAATCCTTTGGCTTAAATAAAAAATAGAACTTTCCTTGCATATTAGATCACTCAATAGGTGGCGCTGGGAGACTACAATTATTATTCACCTTTAACACGTTAGCTTTGTATTTTTAAAAAGCGGGAATCACAATCGATAGCTTAAAATTTCCTTGCTGCTGGTGGTATGTCCTTTTTGTTTTTTCTTTAATGGTTTAAGTGTTTTTAGTGTTTATTGTTATTTTGTTATTGTATTTTTACTTATTAGTGGTTATTTTCTTCGAATTTGTTGTTTTGTATTGTCCTTTCTGTTTAAATGCTATATCTCTTAGGCCTAATTTCAGGGGATTTTCGGGTCACGTGGATTCATTATTAGACATTCTTGTCGGCAGTCCCTCACAGAAAAAATCCCTTTTTTTTGAATCCCTGCCTTAGGGTGATCCTTGAAAAATGTCTTTAGGCTGGGTTCTATTTTTATTTGGTTTATTTGATTTTCCTATTAGCTTGATTTTTATACTTTTGTATATATATATATATATATATATATATATATATATATATATATAAACGCAGGGTTTTTAACATCAGGAGAATCTTGGACGACGAATGGCGTTGTGAAGCCGCTCTTTCTATATTATCTCAAACATGTTCTACAGAATTAAGATTTGGATTCTTCATGTTTCAGTTAGTAAGATTATTCTCTTCTTATTCAAGAAACTTATTAGCAATGTGAGCTCTGCATGTCACCCGCCTCCCCCCCCATTATCGTCCATAAACGGGAAATCCAGGCCTGCAGAACATCGGAACAAAACTCAAGTATGCTTCAGAACCTTTTCCGTATAGCGTTCAACAATAATACTACACATATGCTATAATAATACTCGCGTGATACTCAAGGACGTGCAGTAGTTTATGATTGCCCAACTTGATGCAAACTCTGACAAAGATTCATCTATCACTAAACTGATGGATTTTTCCTTTTTCATTGTAAAAAATGATGAGTTCCAAAGTCTCTCCAAAAGAAGACGTCGAGAATTAGGCTATGTACTGAATCTTGACTCGTCTATGTAAAGATTCTGATTCTCGGTCTAAGATTCTCAGTATGTCCAAGAAAACTGTGTTCTGCTTCACGATAAATGGGCTCTCTGTGTGATGCAGCCAAAGGATGCACTATAACTGGACACCGGAAGCAACTCTAAGATGTCAAGAAAGCGCTCTTAGTTATTGTATGCTTATGTAATCGTGCGCTGAATAACAAATGTTGAACCCATGCAAGTGCCCTTGCTCTAGGGCATCTTTGGCCTTACTTCCTGTTAATAACATTCCTTGTTTGAAATGGATTCCACTATTTGGATATCACTTGTAACCATCTACTCGCCACTGCATGAGACTACCTGGCTTTCACCTATTGACGGTTCTCCTTCTCGTTGAATCTTCTAAACGATTCTGATCCTCTAAAACTATTCCCATTGAAATCAATCAAACTTTTGGATTTTAATTCTATATTCACAGCTGTTGTTTAGGCAGTCAAATTTCCCGTTTCGCCACAAAACTTAGGCTATACACCATATATTCAAAGCCAGTTGTTAGCGTTATATCACCGTTCTTCAGAATATATGTAATATCACTTTTATCAATTTCATTATTAGTGGTTTTGAATTAGTGTGAAAAATATATTCGTGGCCTTATTTTTGGCACCATTGTAATTTACGAACCACAATAGCACAGAAAATACTATAGAACCCAAAATTTTTCATAACGTAGAAAACAAACTATGAAATGATTTAATTTTAACTAAGATAAAAAGGAACTTGCTAAATTTGAAGCAATAAAATTAAAATCATATTGATTTGCTCATCTTATATATCAGCGGTTTCTAACATGTTTTCCTGCCTTGACTTTTGATAGGCTGTTTATTTTTTTAATACTCCTTGCAGTTAAAACGTATTCCTTCCCCTTCTTGAATCACCTTTCCTCCCAAAAAGTTTTTATTAATAATTTTATATTCATGGTTATTTTAATTATTATTATCACTATTATTCAGTTATATTTATTAGTATTACTCAATTGACTAAATAATAATTGTAAAAAAATATTTAGTTTTTTTCATTCAATTAATAACTGCATTATTTAAAATGCGGTTATCAATTATTCCTCGCCATTATTTCAAGAAATGAAAAAAAAACCATTGAAAATACAACCTCTTAACTTATGATGAAGGATAAGAATCACTCATTGTAATAATCATTTATTTCCATCTACTTCTAATCGATTTTAAAAAGCGAAATAAGAAGTTTTCAGAAAATGCAGAACATTTCTAAATATCCTCTCTCCTCTCTCTCTCTCCTCCCCCGAAAAAAAAAGGGAATAGAAGGGACAGTGGTTTTTAAGTAAAAGTTGAAATGTCTGAATAACTCATGAGCTGTTTTAGAGGAATTAATTTGTTTATAAATTTAATTTTATAAATAATGTGGAGGTTGTCAAGAAAAAAAAAAATACCTCCACGCTGTTTATAAAATTCGTACGCAAATATACTTAACCGATCTACATTTCTGTTGGTCAAGGAGAATTTTCTTCATTTAATTTCCATTCTTTCAATTTGGCCTTATTTTTGAAGAACTTTGGCATTCCTTCCTGGTCTGGCAACCCTGAACTGAGTGACCCGCGTAAGAAAGAAGAAAATAATCGATCATTTTCTCCATGGCCATCAATATGACGTCGACCCAAATCCGTCCAATGATTGGGGAGAACAGCCATTAATTAGTTCTGCTCATGGCAAAGATGAGGCCACACCGGAAAGATAGAAAAGCTCGTTATTATTGTTCAGTCTCGCCGCTCACATGTCGTTCTGTTCTATTAAAGTGCCGCAACAGTTAATTCCGTCGATAAGAAGAGACGACAAAGTGTAAATAGGAGGGGGGAGGAGGAAGCGTGGTTTTCAGTATACGTCAAAATATAGTTATGATAAATTATCAATTAAGTGAGTTAATTAAATAAATATAGTCAAGCTTGGGCTCACGAATTTAACCCTAATATGGAAATGACACTGTCGGGTTCTTTCTATGAAAACTTTCAATTTATCTGACTCCAGCACTGATATTGTTTCACGTTGAGATATTCAGCATTTTGGACGGGTAGAATCATTCTTATCTTTAAGCAGATAAGTATTTGCTTATATGAGTGTTTCAGTAAATAAGTATACTATTCCGATAAGTAGTTGTTACATTACATCCACTATTCGAAATTCTAGTTGCAGTTGATGTATCGTTTGTGAGTTAAAATTTGAAGAAAATAATCCTGAACATTTGGAAAGTTTAACCTTCTTACGTCACTTTATTACTAATTTACCCTCTTTCATTAAATCTTCTTTTGGCGTTTCTAGCGATACCGAACTTTTTCCAGTAATTCAGTCTGGCGTGCGTAGAATAAATTTATCTCAAAAGGTTAAAATAAACTTTTTTTCTGAAACAAAAATGGCAGCCTGGGAAAAAGAAGCTGAAATAAAGTTCTGGAGAGTATACCAACATACTTCCATGTTTTTATTCGATGAATATATTGTGTATAGTTTATATAAAGTTTCTTTTTAAATTCTGGGTGCTTTTTAAGGTCGTTTTTAGATGTAGATAGGCACGCAAAAGAGATAATTCTAGTCCCTTATATAAGATAAGTTTTTTTTTATTTGCATATTCAGTGTAGCACAGGGTTTTTAAGACACATCTTTGGAATGGACAATCTTTCCGTTCTAAAAGTCTGTAAACTGTTGACGAAGGACTATTTGAGAAAGGGCCTTACCGTTTTCAACCGTGGTGAGCATTTCATTCACACTTTTCCTCCAAGTTTCCTTACAGTACGAACGAGACGAACCTCTCAAGTAATCATCAGTGAAGATTTGTTGTTTCTTTCGTCCAATCTTGTTTCCTTCCCTTGTAACAATAGCGGCCATCAAATAAGGATTCACTCAAATGTATATCCAAGGAATAATTTGTTCGTTTTCGATAATATATGAGAAGGACGAATGATTGAAATACCGCAGGTAATATGATGCAGGCACTGTGAGGCATATATAATAATCACATCAAGAACATTATGCACGTCTTGTCATCAAAGATGGAAAAATTGGCCAATTAACGTCAACCGCTGAGAGAACGGGAAACCTGTTTATTATTGTAGCAACTTGTACTTAATCCGAAATAATCGGGCTCCTAAGCGCCAGATAATATGTTAGAAGAGTGGAAATATGTAGAAATAAACTACAAAAGTCCCAGAGGCAGAAAAGTTTGTAGAAATGATTCTTTAATGTTTTAAAGACATAACATTTATACCACCTGCACGTACAAGAAAGAAATTATGCTGTGTGTCATCTGTGGCATCCATACGGGAAAAGTTTTAAAGAATTTAAATGCTTCTGGTAAGTTTTTAAACAGCGCCTTCAACTGCATACCATCCTCAGTTTGATGTAAAGTGCTGTGATTAACTTCCAGTTCAGGATGTTCAATTGCTCTTATTTTTGTCATACACCACTTAATCTGACGCTAGAAGTTTACGATAACCCCACTGTCAGTTACTTCACTTCAGTTTGAAGATAATCCTTCCCGCACCTCTACTCCCACCCAAATCTCCGGATAAATCAATGAAATGGCACGCCTGAAGAGCTTGTGAAGCCTACTCAGTAAGCCCTGGCATTCGAAGAGGGTTTTGTGCGCGTGACGTCACTGTGCTTCTCAAACTTCACCCGCCTCCCTCCAAGATTAAACGTGAGGTTTGGAGTCAACCTTCTTCCCCTTCGTGTTTCTCTTCCAAGAATTCTTCTAAGAGCTTATTCATGGCCCAAAAGAGAAAAAGAGAAAGAAACTTGTATTGCGAGTTAAAGATGAAAAGAGACTTTGATTTTGTCCGTTGGCAGCATCTGGGTCCCAAACGATTTCGAGTGGAATCTTTTCAAGTCGAGAGATATGAGTAAGGAAAAGAGTGATCATTGTTGGAGATCGTATCGCGACTCTTGAGGAGAGACGTCGTTTAGGATTTGCTTGTTGGAAAGTAGCTGAGATTGAAGAGTGCTCAAATCAAACGAAGTGAATCGCTGATTTCGAGCTCTTGTATTCGTTTTATTACTGACAATTAATATATATTAGAAAACTTCTATAAATTCAAATCTTGAATTCCCCAGTAAACATGTCTCGATTTTGAATTCAAATTATTTACCATATGGCATTCGTCCATAGGTACCAAGAATATATGAATGAGATGGAGGTTTTCTCTTTATAGTGCGATAGTGAGTTACCTTCATTCTGATGACAGAATGCCCCTTCTACGAGGAAAGACTCCAACCTCAGTTTCTGTAGAAGTTGCCACAATGACAATCGTTTATGTAGATAAGGACAGCACTTTATATGTCATTACGGACTTTGAAGGGCAAAGCAAACTAAAATGAACAAAATATTAAAAAAGGGTTGAACACCAAACAAATCAAATTTTCATAATAGTTGGGTGAATCAGAGATGGAAAATTTCAAGCCGCAGAGGACACATCTGGTCATTTGAATGGGGAAAAAGACATTGTTGGAATAGACAGAAATAGTATATACATATTTATAAAGCCATACTTTATCCAACAAATGCTAATTGCTTGATTGTCAGTCCCATTGCATGTGTCCAGGAAGAAATTAAACTCTTTAAAAACACACTACATTTTCCGTGATTCGGCAGCTGGGCAAAAAATTCTAGCAACGAGATCTTTTGCAAATTTCGAGGGAATTTAATTGACGGGATTCTTAACATGATCCATAAAAAATTAAATTTACTAGTTTACTAAATATTTATTTATGATATTGTTCATGGTTCATTATATCTCCGAATAAAAACAGTGACATTCATAAAAAGTGAATATTGCTTTGAGTGTGTGCAGTTAAATTGACTTTTGAAGCAATGGATACTTTAATACCACGAGCCACGAACTGAAATCAGTCCATGTTTGGAGTATCTTTGGGATTGTATTTTTAGTCCAAATAGAGCTACATATCTGTATGTGCTCAAAAACTTGAATTTACATTTTGAAGTTTTACCTATGTTCGTGCATCTTCGCTACAATCGATTCTCTCGGTGTCTTTTTAAGTATTTTTTTTCTATGTCCTCATTTGTTCCCCTTCCAAATTTAGCACCTATCCTATGTGCCCTTATAATGAATAGATGCAGTTATCGATTACTCTTAAATTACTCTTACATTTTAAACTATTTATAGATTACTCTTACATTTTAAACTCCCTGTGTATCTTAAAATTGCAAATTGTATCGAAAGAGGTGCTTAAAAGATAGTTATCCATTTCATTGTATCTTGAAACTGACGGATGGGCCGAAAACGACATTCGCAAACTTTAAGGATAGTTGAGGCATAAAAAAAGAAGCCTTTTCGTAACAGAACATTGGGTAAGAGATGCAAGGGATTAATAGAGTGTTATCTGTCAGTGAATTAAGTAAAAGGGGGGAAAATATGCAAAGCAGATTTAATAAAATGCATATTTACATTAGCTCAGCCATCATGTTGCCTGAAAGCATACGAATGATTTCAGACTCTTTTGCATATTTAATTTAAGAACTCCAAAAACACTTGTTGATGTTGTTTCAAACTACTTTTATCTAGCTTGCTAGAAATGACTTGTCATTTTAGTGGTATTTTTAAAAAAATATTATTAAATAATTAAAATGTTACTTTTATAAATTTGTATTTTTAAAAATTTATGTTACATATTTTATCGGCTTTTCCCTCTTTTAAAAAAAAATGAATTCTCTAACAAATAACACTCTGTTAACCTCCCCTACTCCCATGCATTCATGATCTTATTGCAAAAAAAGCTTCCTGGTCCTATTTCTTGCTTCCTGATCTACCCTTAACGCTTGCAAACAGCCTTTTCTGGATATCCTGTTAACCGTAATGTGTGACACACAGATTTCGTTTAACATAGGGCTGTTTATGTTATCGAAAGGAATATGCTCCAATTATATTTAAGCATTGTATTTACCTACAACTTTGAAGCGAAAGAACTTCAGATTCAAACTAGATTTCAATCCCAAGATTCGTTCAAATTGTCAGGTATTAAAGTTTTGTTGCTTTAATTTTTTTACATATGTTCTATTCATTGTATGAAGATCAGTTTCCTGACATAATAGCACAATACAAAACGTAATTTGCGGTTCATTTATCCTTTAAATTTTTCGATATTATGAAATCACATTTTTTTATTTGTCTTGTAAACTACATGTAAACAATGCAATGCGAATAAAAAATTAAAATGGAATTTGTGTCGACTTATCTTCAAAATGTAACACTGAAATCAATTCATTTAAATATGTAATAATAATAAAGTGTGATAAGCTTATATAGAGTAATAAAATATCATTGCATGAATTTCTTGCCTTCTTACTTGAGACTTATTAATACTTTTTGAGGCCCAATAAAAATTGCTTAACATTTTGTAATTCAATAAATACCTAAAATATATTTCGAATTTAATTTCAACCTCCATTTAAAACTAATAACAATCATATAAATAGGAGGAAAAATGCTATTAAAATTTACGTGCATATTGACAATGAAATTAAATAAATGAATAATAAAATTAAGTAAAACATAAAATGATATTTACAATAAAAGAAATATTAACTGCATGCTCACGTTAACAGAAATATGCTAACTAGGCGCATTATAAAATTAAAAATGTTAAAATATGAGATAAAATTAAGTAAAATAATAAAATAAATTTCAATAAATTTAAAAGAGATTTTTAAAAGTATATCATTTTATACCTAAATCAAAAGGCAATAAGAATAGAACTGAAAGTGAACGAAGATGGCAACTCATTTGTAACACTGGCAAAAGCACGCGATTGATAAATGGGATTTAGCAATAAAAAAGAGTTAGTATTTAGACAAAACGGATTAATTCTTATCCAATTATCGAAAAATTGGCTTTTGTTTCATTATAATTAGAAATAATAATTTTTCAGTTCTCTCTTCACAGCATACTTTCTAAGAAAAATAATTTTAAAGACAGATACAGGTAGATAATTATGTAAAATAAATCACTTCAAAAATAAATGGGTATTTGCGTAAATATTTACAAACGTCATTAAAATGATTTGAACAAAAATAAGTATCGATTAACTAAAAGGGTTTATTAAAAAATTGCTTTTACATGAATCAGTTAAAAATATTTTATTACATCAAATCGAAAGAACACATATATAAATAAAGAAAATTTTCATTTCTTTATTTGCCTTTTCTTTGATAAAAGAACATGTGGAAAAAGAAATGGAAGACAAATATTTGCCAGTTGAGTTGTTTGATAATCATTGAGACATATTTAAAGAATATATATGGAAAAATGTGAAAAGCCGTATTTGGCAAACAATTTAACAAAATACTACTGAGTAAATTAAAATCTTTGTAATTAAAAATAACAGAAAACGATGACGACAGAATAACTGTTTTCAATCGATATTCTTATCCAGCTTAATTACATTTTCATTTCTCACAAAGTATCTCGGAGAAACGTATTTGAATCTTGGAGTAAAAATGCAAATGAAATTACGGTTTTGATATTTGAAGCAGTGAGATATCGACTCGCATAACTTTCGGACGTATTTTGTTTCTGGTGCTTTTCGGATTTCTTCTTTTTCATTTTTAATGATTGTGGAATTTCTGCGAAGGGGAGATTTTTGTCTTTATATAATTATTTGAACTGAAAGTTTTTCGAAAAAATCTTAGCATAGAAATAGAGAAAAAATAATAAAACTTGGAATTTCATACACTTTTTAAAATTTATTTTGCTATCCGTCTTACTCACATTTTACAAGTAAATGCACTTAGTATACGTAATAACGCTCTTACTTTACCTATGTAAAGATCTTTTGTCAAAAGATGCATTTGATGGCATGATCCAAAAGTCTGTCTAAACAGTTTCTTTACAAGTTTGACCTTGCAACATCAAGATGGACAATTATCTGTGTTATGATTGTAATAATTGAAAGTGCATTGGCGGCAATGGTAGCAGTTTTGCATAACGCAACCAGTGACCTTGAATCTTCTGATATTACGAAAAATCCGGAACTATCTCCCCAAATATGATTTCTAATGAACTTAAAACAAATTGATCATCACTGGTTGATGTCAAATGTGGTATTTCTTGACAGTATAAAACTTGAAAAGTTTGACAATATACCAATAAATTTTATAAATGTATGCTCCCGAGCTGTGTGGCGAATGATTAGCGCAGGGCGTAGTATGTATTCTGTGAGAATGATGGTCACATCGAAAAAGAATGATGTCTCTGCCGGGTTCCTGATTTGGTTGAATAAAGAACGATGTAGCACTTACATTTCCTTTTTGTTATTGATTTATCCTTTCCAACCCATTAAATAAATAAATCGGCCTTCTCCTAATATTTCTGTTTTATTCAGGCGATGTCTTTTGTATGACTTGATATCAACATCCTCTTTTCCGTAACTTCGACTTTTGTAACTAACTTGTTTTTAGGAAATATTTTTTACATATCTAATATTAATTTTCGTACCAAATGCGGTGGTATTTCTATTGATAGAATTGTAAACATATGGCTTTTATTTCCGTTAATTTAAAGAAAGGTAACTTTTACTTGGTTGATTCGTTTGATTATCCAAAATTGTAATACGTTATAATATTTTGATTTTATTAATTTAGTATCAATTGTGCATGCATCTTGATGCGCAATATTTTTTCTCATTAGATCAAAACAGAGTAGTTGTTTCTCAGACCAAACTTTATAAATATGATGGATGTACTAAAAGGAATATTTTGTTTATTAGACTGTAAAGTAGGATTTAAACATCGGTGCTATGAGTGAATGTTTAATTCTAGTATATTGCAAAGTCGTGTTACAAAGCCATTTCTCTTAGTTATGTTCTACTTTGCTTTCATTTCAAGCTGTAATATTTTGACCTAAGAAACATTCTGCCCAGAAATGAATCGAGTTGACCAAATTTCCTTCCTTGTTTGATCATGTGAAAGATAAAAGATTCCAGAAAAGAATAAATTTTAAAATCCTTTTGGAGGTTTCAAGCATTTCCTGATTTTAATATAGGTTTGACATTTTTTCGCAGGACTCTTTATGGGAAATGTTTCTATCTTATTTACATTATGGACTCAACAGCTCGTCCAATTTTGAAACTTTATTGATAAAATAAGGAAACACTTCAACTTTTTCGTCCATATTAATGCTGTTTTGAACAATAATTTTTCAAAAAGAACCTTTATTTCTGTCAGACTTCAAGATTATAACGATATTCTGTCATATACTAGTAGGGAACAAAATTTATAGCAATAAAGTTAGTCCTCGACCATGCACGACGTGTTATTCAAGTGGGACATCTAGTAAAGGAGTTAATGTCAGTCGGAATATTACAATTTTAAAGCATTTGGAAAGATGCAGAAAATTCAGCAGTTTTAATTTTAAGAGAGCCATCAATAGGAGAGCCGAAATTAAAAGAGTTTAACTTGGTTGACACATAGGCAGAGTATTTGCTTTAGCTTCAGTGATGTCAATGTTAAAGATTGGCAGCAACTTTACCCTTGTTTAAAATCTGCATTGTCTTTACAAAGCAGTCTGTTCGAAGATTCTCCAATTGTCTTTCTATTACTGGCAGATATTACTAGTTAATACATCAATTTTCGTCTCCATTATTAGTAGCTTTCCTAAAAGTAAATCTGACGAAACTGAAACGGTCTACTGTCAGTAACTTATTATCTATTTTTACTTTTGTACAATTGAAGAACAACATTCATGCCCTAAATTGGTTACTTTACCAGTAATAGCAAATAAAGAATAATAAATTGATTATTATTATACTTTAAAATATATCCATATATTAACCCAATAATAAGACATGGAGTATTAATTTTATGTTTGCAAGAAGGCTGTTCATTAGTACTCAGGAAAAGAGAAAGCTGAAAATGAGCAATTAACCTCAATTTAGATAGAAATAATTTGCTTTGTGACGAAACGACGTTCGAATGATAAACTGACGAATATACTTAATGAGTGGTGTGGTTGTAAAACATACGAACCTTAAGTCAATTTCCTAATTTTATTGAAAGTAATTCCTCAGGTGGAATGAATTCTTTTTGTATCAAGTATCAGTTTTCATGCTTCGTATTTTGATTATTGTACCTTGTTATTCTTCATTCCTTGGGTTTCATTCGCACTATGAAAGATGATCATTTTGTTTCTAATTATAACGCTTCCAATTTTCGAAATTGTGTTACCAATGAGAAAATGTTTGGTCTAATAGCTTCAAAATCACTTCCACAATTTTCCATAAATTGCAAGAGCAGCCTCCATCTGGTTGTAATGTTCCTGATTTGAAATCATAGGGCTCTAGTGGTAATTCCACTGAAAATACGGCTTCTATGTGGATTTGGTTCGCTACAACTGCAACTTTGAAGGCCAACTGATGTCATATGAAAATGTAGAAGGGAGACACCGATTCAGATGTGGCTCTGGTTATTTGATCATTGTTCAGAAATCCGAGGTCTGTCCCGAAATAGAGATCGTGTTCCTAGAAAATCGAATATTAATGCAGCTTAATTGAATAAACTAAACTAAGCTAACGTGTAAGAATATATTCGAATTTATGTGTTGATTAAAACAAACGTCTAGACTGCAGCTAAAAGTGATATGTCATTTCTATTTCAATGCAGTAATGACATCTATTGTAAAATTTCAACTTTCATTTTCACCCTGGAATATGCACCATTTTTCAAGGCTTCAATTATTTGAATCTTTAATGTTTTTGTATAAAATGAGTACGCGTATTTGTCAGGATTGCTTACCCAATCACGTGCGTATTTTGTGCAAGGATCACATTTTTTTTCCTCTCCTTAAAATGACAATCCCAAAATGAGAAAATGGGAAGATTAATTATTCTCTTGATGATTCAAAAAGTGGTGAATCACAGCGGCGCATCGCGGCTCAATTTGAAAGGAACGCTTTCAACTATGAATAATAAATAAGCGACAATTTATTAATTTCGTGTCGCTCTCGAATAAAATCTCACTCCAAACACGTTTAAACATTTATTAACAAACTAATTTTGTTTAATTGGGGGGAATTCCCGAGGTACTTTAGAAAAGACCGCTTTCTTACCCAGAAAGGAGATTGTTCCACATGGGGGGGGGGTGTCGGCTGCAGTTTCCGGGAATCTTTTGAAGATGCACTTTTATTCCGTTCCCATTAGAATGTTCTTAAAGATGCTTCTTGTTAAAACTGCATTTCGTTTTCATTGAAAGTTATCGAAAGAAGAGGTTTGCGAATGTCTTGACGTATTTCTTTCTGGTGTCATTCTGAAAAAGGCGAGAAATTCTATAATAATTGTTAGGAATACACTTATAACGTTTAGAAATATAATATTTTATTTTATTATTTTATTGTTATAATTTATTATATTATTTTATGTTATAATTTATAATATTGTTTATTAATTTACGTTTCACATCTTTTATCCCTTTCTTTCGTTCTACCTCTTTTTTTCTTAATAATTTGTTCTAAATATATTAAAAATAAAAAAATAAATAATAATAATTAAGCGCATATTTTAATTAGTGTACTAAAAATATAAATTATCTTTTAATAAAAATTTTCAGGACATAAATAAAAACGTAAAAGTGCTGAAAACCATTCGATAAAGAAATGAAGCTTTAATCATAAAAATTCTACGAAAGTTGGTAACCGTCCGTGAAAAATTACAATTTAATATAAATGTGGTTAAATTGCACATTACATAGAGTCATTCTCCAACTTTCTGCACCTGTACTTTCAGTTTCGACATCTATATTTTTAATTTTAAATAAAAAGAAAGAAACTTAGAGTTAGCCTCAAGTTATACGTAGTCGAAGAAATACGATTTCTCGTCATCCCATTTTAAGTATAAAATAAATGGAAAATTCATAAATAAAAACGACTGTTAGAAAGACTCTATTCTTTTGCAAAAACGAGTCAGAAGGCTAAACACGCCCTTATAATTTAAAGAATTTCCCTGCTTTCCTTTCCTGCTTTTTACGGAATTATCTTAATTATATTTATACTTTGTATCGAATGATTTAAATATCAATTTTGAACGAATTTTCGAAAAAAAAACCCATTCTCTAATGCAAACGAATTTTAAAATATTAATATAAAAACATTTTAAGATTATACATTAGAGAGGAGTGATTTTCTTCCACCTCAGTTTTTGCACATGAGAGATTCTCTCTCCCAAGATATGAGCCTGTTTTTAATGTTACAGCGAAACCGCATAAGTTTGTACCATTTAATCATCTTTTATGTACTTTATTTATTTTGATTTACTTGTGTATTAAGCCAATTATAATTTGTTCCATTTATTTATAAAATCAAAATTATTTATATAATTTTCTAATTATATTAACTGGTATAATATAATTCAACATCAAAATATTGATTCGTCATTCGAAGCTATTTATTTTATTTTGTCACTCAAAATGAGAGATTTTGCTACAATTTTAAACCTGGCCTTATCTTGGGTCGGTTTTGACTGCTTCTTTGAAACAGCCTGCTCCATTCCAGAAGTGATCTAATGGCTCTTCAGAATTTGAACATTATGAAGACATCCACTGTATGGATACATAATTAGACAAATGCCAATACTACAACTGGAAAGTTGCAGGGAATCTGCTGGATAATTCAAAGCGATCTTCTTCACATTCAATGCACAAGTTTTTTCGCCGGCGTCCTGGTATAGGGGTAGCGCGTCTTCCTCGTGATCCGGGCGTCCCGGGTTCGAGTCCCTGTTTGGGCATGGTTGTTCTATCTGTGAGATGTGTGATGTGTGCCCTCCTGTAAAAAGGGGTTGTGCAAGCGAATGAGTGATGCGTGAGTAGCTAAGTTGTTCTCTTGGCCCTAGTTGGCGCTACTATCGAAACAAGAGACGCACCCCCTCAGGCTTAAACTCGGCTGTCTCTGACGGCGGGGCTTGTCCGTGGCAAGTGCCTTAATTACAAACAAAAAACTAGTTTTTCCGCTTCATAAAACTGATACCCCGGCGTGGTTTCTATCCCACAGTAGGTACTGCCGCCTATTTTTTGCAGTCCTGAAATGCTGGCCGGCCAGTATCAGTTGTGGGGAGGGAGATTGGAAATCGGAAGGAGTCAGACCTGGAATCCCGGAGCATCATCACTCACCTGCTCAACTCATCGTGTTGCCAGAATGATCGAAGAAACATTCGGAAATCGTATTTTATGAATTTTATTTAAGATATTTTCATTTTTCTCAGTCATTCAGCATAGGGTATAAATAGTGTTCTTCGTGCTAAATAATCCTTATACCTATTATATATTGCATAAAATATACCAGTCTTAATGTGTGTGCGTTTTTGTTTCCGAAAAAATTCCAAAATTTATATTTTTATAAATGGGGTATTCTTTAAGTATTTAACTATGGATGTTTTTGTAATATCTTATAACATATTATCTTTCATTATTAATAAATGATCATATAAATCACATAAATATCAGATCGCTTAGGCAGATTGTGAATTGAGATCTATTGAATGCGATTGGTAATATTTTCAGACGTCACGACACATTTATAGAAAAAGATTTTAATGATAATACATGCTCTGCTTACAAAAGGGGTGGACTAAATAAATAGCATTTGCAAAAATTTTAAAATCAACTCAATGTATCCCTCTATAGTCGTTAATATCCATCATTAATATTTCAGTAACATGCGATTCAATTTTAATTTTTAAATCCTGAGATGCAAGAAATTTTGAAATGATAATTGGGGAAAAAAGTTATCCATGTTCGTTCACTGGAAGATGAGGTTTCAACTTTTAATACATAAAAGAATACGATAAGAGAAGTAAGCAATGCAACCTACAAAATAATTGAAAGAAACATTACTTTTGGGAAAGATGAAATCACACAGGTTTAATAACATTCATTCCTACTAACTCCAAATGCAAGAATAAAGTTCTGTTCCTGTCATTTTAAATGAAAGATTTTTTTTGTCGTAAAACTGCAAAAATAAAGAAATTTAAAAAATTCAGAAATGACTAAAAAAATGTATGAAAAAATTTGCAATAGAAATTTGCACTTCACTAGAATCTTCCAAAGGAAGATTCTAGTGAAGTGTCCGATCAGAAATTTATTTTGTTTTTATTAGAAATGGCGGGCCAACAAATCATTTCTTCAGCTCTTCTGAGTTCTAAAGCATTGCTATCAAAAACCATTTCGAAAGAAATTATTTTTAAAATGCAAGCTTGTATAATTTGTAGAGGAACGTTGTACGTCCTCTAAATAAAGCATAATACGCATGCACGGAAAGCAAATGCATCGATGCACTCCTTATTACCTTCGGTCTGTTCAGGTCTGTTTCTTCTCACTGTCTTCCATTCCTCTGATATCTTTTTGGTTAAATTTATTTTTAACGGACGCTATGAGCGAAAAGGCCACTAAATGGTCAAAGATTTCTTTTATTCTCTTTCTTAAAGTAAAAATTAATTGCCAAATGAATCATATCTCCTTCCGGCAAGATTAAATAATGAAAATGTGTGCATGAAATAACCATTTAATTTTTATTTAAAAAAACATGTTTCATTTTATAATTCTTATATATTTTTAATTAAAATTACATTATTGACATGGATCTTATTGTGATTGGTCAGTTCATATCCTTCGAAACCTCTAATGACTTCGGATTTGCATTTGGTTTTTCTAAAATCAGAGCGTTTACGCATTTCACTCCCGTAAATGTCTCTATTTGAGGCACATTATCTATTTCCATCCATATTTCTGATGGTGTGTCTACTATTCCAGAGCATTCACTTATTAGTGTCCTTCATTTTCTTGCTAATATTTCAATATCATGCATTTCGATATCACTATCAAGTAAATGCATGCTTAATTCTTCTGAGATTTCAGAATCCCTCTAATCACTTTGATCTTCATAGTCTGCACTACTCTTATCCATTACAGTTTTTATTTCACAGTAGGGTTTTTTTTAGTAAAAAATATATATTAACCAAACCGTTGTTCACTCTGAATGTTTATACGAATGAAATCCCACTGACTAACAACAATTTGATCGTGATTTATATCAAGAAATACTAACGGTATATAATATGTAATAGGCATCTACCATATCAATATCAATATCTATACTTATAAAAAGCTCAAAGTGTGTGTGTGTGTGTGTGTGTGTTGGCGCTCTACAGACCAGGCCATTTGACCTACAGCTACCAAATTTGGTACATGTATCGGAAATGTGCACCTGGGGTACCTTTTTTTTTAATTTTTAATTTGAATTTTAATTATTAATTAAAAACTAACTTTCCTGCCAAAAAATCTTCCATTTTCCCCACCGCCAAATCCCCCGAGGTCACCTCGAAATGAGGATGAGATGCTTCCGGCATGGTGGTTGGATCTCGCCACCCTGGAGGGAACACTAATAGGTGGGGGATCTAACTCCTCTCATCGATGACGGGACGTACTTCTTCGGGAAGGGTTGTACCGTGGCCGGTAATGGCTCTTAGGACTCAACCACACTTCCCGCCAATTGCTGTAGCGGCGGTCCGGTCATTCAATTTTATGGTTTAAATCCGTGTGCCTTCGGGCGGGTCGGAGAGTTAGATGGTTGACTTTCCCCACCACCAAATGAGTAAGGCTTCAGTTTTTTTTTTTTTTTCCGACGCTAATCAGGCTAGGCTTAAGATTTTTCGGCCGATTATTTCAAACGATTCTGTTTATTTTCTTAATGTTTGATGCATTTAAAATTAAACATTGTTAATGAATCGATCTTTCAGATTCATTCTGAAGTACTTTTGAATTAAAATAAGGAAATTAAGAATAAAGGAAATTAAAAATGTTTAATCTGCATTATCCCAACTGGTATTATCAACGGATGATTCTTGATTTAAATTATTTTTAGGTTAGTTGTATGCTTTTGTAATTAAATTTTATTTATGTTAGTTATATATTTTTTTGTTTATGCTTGTAGTTTTAAGTAAATCGTTTTTTAAGTAGTTTTTTAAACCTGTTTTCGACCGATAATTTTAAACGATTCATTTTATTTTCTTAGCGTTTGATGCATTTAAAATGAAACATTGTTAATGAATCGATCTGTTCATGATGAATCTGAGAAAATTTTGTTGACAAATTCTTGAAATACTACATAAATTAAGAAAGATATTCTTTAGTGCCCTTAAAGTTTAAACGCTCATTGACTCTGTTATCAGTAATCATATTATAAAAAAATACTTTGTTTCAGTAAAAAATATTATTATATTAATTGCAGATTAATTCTTTCGACTTTATTTAAAGCATAAATTCTACGGGAGCTAACAGAAAATTAGAGAGATACATATTACGTTATGACTGAAGACCTTTATAATATTATGAGTGAATTATATGACTATCAAAATTTGAAGTTTTAAAATATTTTAATGAAGAAGCTATTAAAGCAGGAATTGCGTGAAATATTTAATTAAAAAATTAAAAGTTTATTAATTTTATTAAAAAATTTAAACGAATCTTAAGATTGGCGAACCAGCTGGTCGCCAAAGGTGGCTATTAAATAATAAAGAAGTACTGTCAGATTCAATACACCAGAAGATTTCAATCAAATTTATTATCATATTCAACAGTAACTTTAATCGCATGACTCGTCTCATCGATTATGGCCTAAAAATTCAATGATGAGCTGTATTAGTCATTTGACTGGAAAGAGTCAGCAAAGAAATAATTTTCGTTTATGAAAACGTTTCCAGACGACAAAATTTAACAAAATTGTCTCTTGAATTTTAAGGGAAAAGAACTAGTATTCTTGACAAATATACAGCCATTAGTTCATCTGTGACCTCTTCCGAATTTTCGGAAGTAAATAAGCGTCTCGTAAAGTAAGAATTTATAAGTATTACAGCCATAATTTTATGAAATGAAGATATGATTTTTGCAACAGGCAATAGAAATTTGTAAAACTTGCACTCCGGCACTGTCCGAAATGATTCGACAATATCGGTAACCTTAGAAAAATAAAACATGCATCAATAAATGCTGCAAACATAAAATATATTTTTTTCATAAAAAAAAACTAGATATTGTATATATATATGTATCTGAAGAATTTTCATGAGCCCAACAGCGATATGAATTTTCAAATTTTTTTGTCAGTAGTTTTCATCAACTTTATTATTTTCAATCAGGAAACAGCAGAATAAATTTTGGGGAACTTTAAAAAACACCTTTTACATTTCTCTTTATTTTGAAACTTATAAGATTACATCAAGTTTCTGGTTAACTTTCAATGTTTGTCTCAATTTAAATTTCACAATCAGAAATAATTGCATGCACAGTAAGAACTCGTCCGTTGTGAATGCAAAGCATCATCACACTCTTCAATTATTTCAAATTTCAATTTTTGTAATATTTGAAATTTTCATAGCTGAGACGTCAATGATTTTATATGATGCAAAGATGCGCTCTTTCATTTCATCCAAATAGAAATTTTTTTTATTTGTACTCAGACCAGAAAGATCTACAATGTCGATTCCAAGTTTTGTTGGAGGTTAGGTAATTATCAAAAAGGTGAAGGGTCATTGCAAAAGTTCAACCATGTAAACAATATTTAAATCTGAGAAAGTTTGGTCTTTGTAGAATCTTGTATTGAAAATCCAGAGCTTGGCCGATCTTACATCTTTTTCACAATTGCTTCTGAGTAATTATTTCGGTATCCGCCCTTTACTCTTCTCAGGCACCATTCAAACAGCACTTTGATATTTTATTTATTTATTTTGATTGCTAAAAATGCCTACAGTATAATAAAAGTTTTAAATTAACTATAGGTGAATTTAATAAACGATAATTATAAATATTTATTTTTCAGAGCAAAAACGTCTTGGTATTAATTGAATAATTAACCATTGAGTTACTTTTCCTTGTCAAAAGGTTCAGCAATTATTTTTGCTTACTTTTATCTCAGTCACATTCCACGGTAGCATAGCCTGTTGCACAATATTGTACAATATTGTTCGATATTATATGATATTAAACAATATTGCGAATATAAATCAATATTGTACAATATTTATGTTCTTCTAGGACTACACTAAAAACCCGCAATCACTGAACAACTCAAAAGTCAACATTGAATCATCATAAGTAACTCAAATTTCCAAGTTACTCAGAATTATGAGTAAAATGGACCCGAAATATTTGGGAACTAGACTGTTACTATGAATTCAGCACAATCGCAAAGGCATGAAATAATCATATATTTGCTATTATTATATTTTTTTCTCGTTCTGATGATGTTCTTTCTTTTTGGGCCAGAGGATCGGCGTGTGAGTGATCAGGATGAGCCTCGGTGTTCTGAGCCTGGACCAAGAGATTGGTGCGAGCGACGCCGTCCAGCTAGATCCTCTCACCGAGGAAGCCTTCATCGCAAACCTACACCAACGGTTCAAAAGGGACCAGATCTACGTGAGTTTTTTTTTCCTTAATATCTTTTCACAGTTGTCTGAAAATGACGCGGAATAAGTCACGAAGAAAAAGATATTATCCTGATCACTAACTTCTTAAAATTAACCTTAACACGTTCGTTTCCCTGAATCATGCCTGTGATTTGGGTCATCCAGTCAATTAGAAGGCTGTGTGTGTGTCTTTGCTATTTCTTAACTTTATAGTAGTAGGGGGTCACCTGATGAGTAGAAAGTAGATGTGAATCACATGGGATTCGCTCGGCAGTGAACGTGTTAATATTTTTTAAGGCGTGAATATTGACAGGAAATCCAGTTTTCTTAGTAAGATAAAAATCAGCAGAATGTTCATTTTTGGAGTTCAAACGAGAAACAGTAAATTTTTCGTCCAACTTATAATAAAATAGGTGAGTTAAAATAAATCGCAATCACATAAAATTCGACATCCAAATCTTTTGTTTATTCACACTGTGGCCATTCACATAAAACATAAATCTTCTTTTTCGTAACAAAAATCATTTCAATACAAAGTTGAGTTGTTTCAATTAATATTATAAACTTTTAGAACTTTTAAATTACTTTAGTTTAAATATATATATTTTAATTACACCTCATGGTAATGATTTAAAAATTTGTTAAAGTCGAGATAGTAAAAAAGGAAACATAATGTCCTGTTAATTAAAAAATAAAATAATGACATTATAACTAAGTAAATAGGTCTGTTATTCAAAAAAAATCTCTATTAATATTGATTCTTGAAAGTTAAAGAAATCATTTTTAAGAAGAAAAAATACATAAAAATTCGCGATGCCTTCAGACATGTCGAGTACTAGAAATTGTTTAATTTATATTTTCATTAATTTATTGCTTTGTCGCAAACTTTTAATGGCAGTGCAAACGCAATGTTTCGGGAAAATCGTTAATTTCACTTGGGTGATGGTAGGTGTTGGGAAAAATGGAGTTCAGAATGACATTTTTGCATTCCTCGGCATTTATATCATTTCATTCACGATTTTGGGATATATTCTGAATAAAAGAACAAAAAATTACTTAGAAAAGATGGTAAATTCTTAGCTGTGGAGTTAAGAGGAATCCGGTAAGGGATGTAAGGCAATCCTGACTTCATTTATTAGGGATGATGTGGAATTGTAAATTCTCGTGATTTAAATAGCTACTCTCGTACGAATTCAAGAGTTTCAGGAGAAGAACGTAATTATGATGCCACTTTCAAAAAATAATATATCTATGTAAGAAAATAGTAATTCATAATTTATATCTCACTCTATCGGAATTCTTCATACCCACTTATTTTTTATAAATGTTGCCCTACGAACTTTGTGACTTCGTGACAAAAAGTTAAATAGCTCATTTTTTAGTCATTGAAAACCATATTTTCTTACAAGAAAAAGCTTAGTTTTATCATTTATGTTGTTACATGTTTTAGTTAAAATATTGATATTTAAATCGCATTATTTAATATTAATTCATTTTATAACTCTTAATATTTAATAAATTCATTATTTATATATTTAAAACAAAAAGAGGAAAGCCAATGAGCCTAGCGCCAACTACTGATCCGATTTTAATAATTTTTACTTCATATGAAAGTTCATTACATTTAAATATGTCATTAAGGTTTGTATGCCTTCCAACACCATCCATTTTTGAGCGACATCATAAAATGAAACTTTTCTGTAATTCCTATTTAATGGAGGAATCTGACGACAGAGTTTCCAGTTATAATCATTGTTTCGATTTCAAAAGTGTTAGAGCTTAGGAAACTCATAATTCATTTGTACATCATCAATGATGGATCGCCTTTTTCCACACTTCGTCTATGAGACATTTAAAAAAAAATACTTAACTGTACATTATCTGCGCAGAAGTTCTCGACAGAGTCACCATTTATAACCATTGTTTCAATCTCAAAATTTTTTATTTGATATGAAAATGTGTAACCCCTCGATACGTCATCACACGTCCTATGCACCTCTCGATACGTCATGAGTGGTCTCTATTCCCCTAATTTCCATTTAGGAGATATTTTAAAACTAAATTTTGCTACATCTCTAAGCTTCAACAGCTGGATTTTTGAAAGCATTCGTTGTTAGCTTCAAAACATCGCCGCTTTGCAAAAACGGTAATAAATCAGAATATTCCATCATGATTGTATTATTTCCAACTATATATTTATTATGCTTTTGTTATGATAAGATGTAGATTTTTAAAGCTGATAATCATGATTAAATCTATCTTATTATTAGGTGCTTGCATGTATTTTATCTTTTTTTCACTTTAAAAATGCATCTGTTGAAAAATAATTGGTACAATAATATCAATCAAAATATTTTCCATCATTTTCTATAAATTTCCCCCATTTTCGTCCAATAAGTCTTGCAACTGATTGTCTTCGATATATTTTGGTCCTGCAGGCCGTTCTTTGTCATTGACAACGAAATAACCACTCTTAAATCGTTGAAACCAAAACCGACAATTGGGATATGATGGAGCATCACCATAAGTTTATAAAAGTTTCTGATGGGCTTCGGTAGCAGATTTCTTCAAGTCAAACAAACAGCAGCAAAAAGAAAAAAATGAATGTCAAAAATGCAATTTGGAGTGTTCTATGATTGGGGTCTCAATAATACTAAATGGAAAACTTTCAGAATGATAACAATAAAGCAATAGTAAATTAGTAAAATTCAAAACCATTGTCGTTATACTTCACATGTTTACCAATAGATGCCACTGATTAAATATATATAAGCACTAGCATAACACTAGCCGCATTCTTCGGCCATATTTAGAGTTTTAGTTAAACTCTGCAGCGAATTGAGTGAACTTTAAGGAACATTTATGCCCCTCTTCTAAAGAGAAATGAATTGTGATTCCCTAATGAGAGTAAGACATGTTAAATTCCATAACTTCGGGACATAATATTGCATAAAAATTATTTTTACATCATTGTATTCTCTGATTTTTAATTGAATTGACAATGTTAATTTTGTAAAAATTTCTTTTTTATTAAACATTGACAAGTGGAGAGCCCGAGGATGAAAATTCTGTTCGAGATGAGTATAATGGTAATATACATTTAGAAGGTTCACTCACGAAAATATTAAAGCTCAATGGCCCGTCAATTTCGAGAACATGGTCCTCAAACGTTCTGCATTGCTTATATATTAATAATGTGTACCCCTTGCTGAGTCGCGAAGAACATAGCGATTAAGGCTCTGGCGTAGTATTCAAAAGATCCGAGTTCTTTCCTGTAATAGTAATTTCTGCTTTATTATTCGTTTTTTTCTTTTTAAATTATTTTAAATTAATTAAAAAAATTTACAAACAGTTTTAATAAATATATTTTTGATTTTTTTATGCAAAACTAAATATTTATTCTCCTAATTCTTGGATTATAATTTAATTTTTTGAAGAAAAATAATTATAAATACGAATGCAATTTTTAAAAAATATTCAGAGTTAACTTAAATTAAATTAACATTTTAAAGATGGTTTCAGTTAATTTTATACTCATTTTTATATGAGAAAAATAAATGTATTTTCTCTTAATACATTTAATTTTCTCTTAATTTGACAAATTAAAATATGAACGTGTTTTTAAAAAATTATTTAAATAAAATCACAGGAAGTTTCAAATAACATGTAACTTTTTTAGGTATCAAAAATAAATGTTTTAAAAATAAATCTCCATCAAAAATAAATATTCATTCATTTATACTTTAATTAGAATTTCATTTTTAAGCAGGAAAAATAATTACATATATAACTTAATGATGATAAATGTTAGTTAAATTACTGACCTTATAAAACTATTTCATTAATTTTTTTATTACATAAAAGTGACAGAATGGTAATTATCGTAAAAATATTTCAAACAAGATGGATATATTTTGACGTCTGGCAAAATTCATTAATAATGATTATCCACAAAAGAAACTTTAAAAGAATCAATAAAAAAAATTATTTACCTTAAAAATGTTTTTTTTCTTCAGAAAAATCGAGCAGCTCATAAAGCATAACGTATGTTACTAAACATTTTGAATCATCTGTTGTAGTTATTTTGAAATATTTTTATAATTAAAATTATACTTATAATTATTTAACAATTAAAATTATATTATAGTTATAATCCAAGTACAATATACATGAACACAATTATTTTTATTAAAAAAATACGCTATAACTTATGTATTAAGAAAAAATACATTTATTTTTTCTATATAAATATGAGCATCATATTAATAAAAACCATCTTTAAAATGTTAATCTAATTTAAGTAATTCTGAATATTAAAAAAAGCATCATATTTATAATTATTTTTTTCTCTAAAAATTAAATTATAATCCATGAATTAGGAGAATAAATATTTATTTTTGCATTAAAAAATGAAAAACGTATCAATTAAATCTGTTTGTAAATTGATAAAATAATGTGAAAAATATTGTTAAAATAATTTGAAAAACAAAATAATTAATTAATAAATAAAAGAAAGCAGAAAAAGAAAAAAAAAAAACTAGAACATGACCGAACTCGGGTCTCCTGAATGCTACGCCAGCGTCGTAACCACTCTACTCTTCATACCTCAGCAAGTGCGACACATTATGTGTATATAAGATGCACAGAGAGTCTGAGGCCCATTTTCTCGAAATTGACTGGCCATTGCACTTCAGTGTTTTAGTGAGTGAACATTCTAAATGTATACTACCATTACACTAAATCCCATCCTGAAATGAATCTTCAACTTCGTGCCCTCCCCTTGTCAGTCTTCTTCGTTCTTTAATTCCAACCTATTTCTTGTGTGCTTTCTGAAATATTAAAGTTGCATTCTTTAGACTTTTTATTTTTATTACATTTTAATATGCATGCACAATAATTTTAACGCAATCTTTAAACTTAATACAATTTCTTTTTATTGTTTTGCTTATTTTTGACTCATATATAAGCATATTTAAATTGATGCTTCCCTTGGTTGGCATATGACGTGTCTTTTCCATGCTGTTTCTTAGAGTGAGCTTGCAGCAACGAGTGCAACAGTTTGCTTGATGCAAAAACCATTTTATGTCTCTCTTACTTGTGTTATTCATTTATTTAATTTGATTGCCAACATGCATGCAAAATTTTTTATTTATATACTATATTCCTACTATGTATACTACTATTAATTTTAGTTGGAAGTTGAAAATAAAATTCAATCATTTTTACTATCACCGCACTATAATGTAAAAATTCGTGAAAGAATATTCTGTGCTTATTATTTTTATTTTATCCCTCTCTTTCTAATTTCTCTTCATCCGTTGCGTGTATAATTTTGTATGTTTTACATTTTTTCCCTATAATTGATCCCTTTAAAATATTCTTGCACTTGCTTTTTTATTCCAATAATACCCCCTCAAAATGATAAAGAATTTTCTGTTTCAATAATTTAAGCAGGATGCGATTGAGCTGATAAAATATTGAATGGTCAAGACCTTACCCTTAAATAAAAGGGCACATTTTATATTTAGAAAAACTCTAAATAATGTTCAATTTCTTGAATACATCTTAAAAGGAAAGAGAAGCTGTTGGTAAAAGATTATATATTATATAAGGAAATTTAATATCTTTATTTCAAACAATTAATTAAATTAAGTAATCTTTGCTACTAAGCATTTCTAAACCATAAAAATGTTCTAAAAGATGGGCTAAAAACTATATGTGTTCATTATGAACCGTGACAATTATATCGAAGGTATGTATCCATAGTGTGATAGTAGTTGTAGATAAAATCTGAATTTTGAAGTAAGAAAATGACGCACTTGAAAGGCGATTCTACCAAAGATCCGTCACACGTGTGGTCCTAAACGTCATTAAATCCATAGGCACAAACGATTTCACCTTGGTGTTGAAGTTATAATCATCACAAATAAATTCTACAATCTTCTTTATTCAGATGACACAGAAAACTTAGGATAAATAAAACAGATTTATTCCTGGCCATGAGCGAGCACATTTCTCAAACAAATGGTAAAATCCACGTACTAAACTAAAGTATTAAGTAATTCTTTTTGAAATGGCAACACATGTAAGTACTTTATGGATTAGATAACAGGAATGCTACAGTATATATACAGCAAAAGTACTTCATCACAAGATATTTAATATACCAAAATAGAGACCGGAACACACGAACAGTGTTAATCTGATTTTCGGGACGATATTTTCCTTAGTATACTTTCGGCTAGAAAAATAAATGAAGGCGTACATCAACAAGTATGAATTATTTCTTTTATATCTTGGAATCGGGAAATAAAGCTGTCGTTCTATTCTAATCGTCATCAATATTGTTACATAAATTCGGGGTTCTTTCTTATTTGTTGGTTGATGAAGAAATAGTCCTTTAATAACGCACGACGACTTTTATTTAACACGAAGACAAGAATACACAGACAATAAATGCACAGCCGAGACAAACACAGGCAACACACAGCAGCACATACAGCAAACGGTAGCACACAAATAGTAATAACAATCACAGTGCACAAAGTGGGCAGACAGAAATCAGGAGGAGGGAATCTCCGTAGCTGTCATGTATGCCAGATAGACCGAGAGACGATACGATTCGTTTTACATACACGCAAAGAACATTTATTGACATTGAGATACACAGGCACGAACGAGCATAACAACAACTACACCGAACACGCGCGCGTCACACAGCTTAGAAGGTTCTGGCTGTTGCCAGATACATAACAGTTCCTTCCCGACAAAATATAGAGTCACAGGTCGAGTCTCTTTGGAGGTCTCCTGATTCGGTTTGAGCGTCGGAGTGGCACATCAGTTTTCGGCTTTCCGGAAGCGTCTGGTACAGGCTTAGGTGGTATATCATCACTTGGAATGGCAGGTACAGGTACATCTTTAGGCTCAGGGACAACTTCAGGTACAGGTGCAGGCGGTTCCGATTCAGCAACATCATCGGATACTGGCTCATCTGGAAAATTCAATTCTTTATCGTAAATTGGAATTTCAGTAGCAGCTTGGGATAATTCAATCGACTTCCCACATTTCCTTATTTGATCTACGTGTCTCTTCCAAATTTCATTTCCAACTTGTATGATATAACTCAAAGTTCCATCTCGGTTTATAATTGTTCCAATTTTCCATTTGTTAGGTCCGGAATAATTTCTTACGGCTACTTTCTCCCCTTCCTGAAACTCACGCAAGATAGATTCTGTGTCAAGTCTCGAACTCTGTTTCTGAACAACTTTGTCTCTCAAATTTGGTTTAAAAAGATCAAGCCTAGTGCGAATACATCTCTTCAAAAACAAGGCACTCGGAGTTTCTCCTGTGAGAGAATGTGGAGTTATTCTATACTATAATAAAAATCTTTGTAATTTCACATTTAGATCTCCAGAATCACCTCCACTCGATTTCAACGAAGCTTTGAATAACTGCACTATTCTTTCTGCCTGTCCGTTCATAGCAGGATGGTACGGTGTTGAAGTTATATGTTTAATATTATTCAGTTTCAAAAAATGTCGAAATTCGTAACTAGTAATACTTGCGCCGTTATCACTAACCAAAGTTAAGGGAATTCCATAATGAGCAAAAAGAATACGAAGATGATGAATTGTAAAACTAGCTGTAATATTTTTCATAGGAATGACTTCTATCCACTTCGAATATGCATCAGAGACTACAAAAAACATTTTGCCCATAAAAGGACCAGCGTAGTCAACGTGTATCCTTTGCCAAGGTCCATTTGGCCATTTCCACGGATGTCGATTTATCCTTGCTGGTTCGTTCCTCGTTGCTATACAAGCTGAACAGTTCTGAACAAAATTGGCTATACTGGCATCAATACCTTGCCAATAGCAGTAGCTCCTAGCTATGGCCTTCATTTTGACAATTCCAGGATGTCCAACATGAAGTTCTTCCAAAACTTGATTCTGGTACTTTTCAGGAATGCATACTCTATGACCATACATTATGCAACCATTTTGCAATGAAAAATTCAGATTCTCTACCTTTCCAAGGCACAGGTAATTCAGTTCCAGATTTTAAACTTTCATACAGTTCGAACAATTTCCTATCAGTTTTAGTAGCTCTAGCTATGTCAGTTGCTGTAACAGGCATTAATTCAAGTTGCGAAATATTTGTCACGTCTGCTTCAGTCAAGTACTCACAGTCCTTGCCAACTGCTAGTGGTAACCGTGAAAGTGCATCGGTATTGCCATGATTCTTAGTGTTTCGATACTTGATTGTATAACTGAATGCTTGGAGAAAAAGTGCATAATGAACGATTCGTGTTGCTGATAGACATGGTAAACTACGATTAGGTGCGAAAATTGATACTAGGGGTTTATGATCGGTTACGAGATCAAAATGTCGAACAAATAAATATTGATAAAATCTCTTTACTCCCCATACGATACTCAATGCTTCCTTGTCTATCTGCGAATAATTACGTTCCGTTTTAGTCAATGACCTTGATGCAAACATTGCTGGTTTTTCTGAACCATCTGGCATAATGTGACTTAAAACTGCTCCTATTCCAACTGGTGATGCCTCAGTTTGTAATACAAGAGGTAACTTAGGATCATAATGGCATAAAAGTCGGTCTGAAGCAATTTCTTGTTTCAATGCCTTGAAAGCTTTTTCACATTCTGCAGCTCACAAAAATTTAGTACCTTTCTGCAGTAAATTATTGAAAGGAGCGACACGAGTAGATAAGTTGGAAATAAATTTTCCAACTTACTTCCAATTGACTAAACCCAAAACACTCTTCAAATCAGATACAGTTTTTGGAACTGGTACCTTCGTAATTGCATCGATTTTTTCTTGTGTTTTGTGGAGGCCGAATTTATCAATTGTATGACCACAATAATTCACAGATTTCTTAAAAAATTCACTTTTCTCTTATTTGCTCTGAGACCATATTCTTCTAGTTTCTGTAGTACTAATTCTAACCTTTCAAAATGCTCTTGATCATTTCTCCCCGTTACGGTAATATCGTCTAAAAATACGTGTACCCCCGCGATGCCTGATAAAACCTATTCAATGGCTCTCTGCCACACTGCCGGAGCTAAGGCTATACCATAATTCATTCTCTTGTAACGGAACAAACCCTTGTGAGTATTGATCGTCAATAGATGCCGGTCCTGCTCATCAACTAACATTTGGAGGTATGCCTCAGATAAGTCGATTTTAGTAAAGAACTCCCCTCCTGACAGTTCAGCAAAAATGTCCTCGATACGGGGTAAAGGATACTGCTCAATTTTTAGTCCCGGGTTGATAGTCACCTTATAATCACCACAGATTCGTACGTTCCCATTCTGTTTGATAACAGGAACAATTGGTGTAGCCCAATCACTATATGTCACCGGCTCAATGATGTCTTCTGCAACTAACCTATTAAGTTCAGTTTCTATTCTTTCTTTTAAAGCAAATGGTACTGGTCGAGGTTTAAAAAAATACCGGTTTGTAATTAGGTTTCGTTTGAAGACGGCAACAAAACTTTTCCAACTTCACGATACCCGGAGAAAAAATTTTCTCATATATTTGAAGCAAGATATTTAATTTATTGGTTCAAGCATTACAATTTTCAACCCGAACTGTTTTAATTGAGCTCCAGTCTAATTGGAAATTTCTCAACCATTCACGACCAAAAACTGCGTTTACTTTTGCATGTACCAAATAAATAGTTTCTGTATTAATTTGATCTTTGTATTGAATTTGCACCACTGCTTGGCCAGCTGATGTTATCATAGCATTATCGAAATTCCTAAGCAATAATTTGGTAGGCTTAATGGCTACATCCGGACAAAGTTTCTTAAATTCATTGACATTCATACAACTAATAGCAGCTCCAGTATCTAATTCAAATAAACATTTCTTCCCTTCAACAAAAATTTCTAATAAAATCTTATCCCTTGCATGTCGTGGTGATTTAACGCTATTAACTGGCACAGTTTCAGAACAAGATTCTATTTGTTTAACTGTTTCGTTACGTTTTGAGCGGCAGACCTTTGACAAATGCCCGTTCTTTAAGCAATTCCTACACTGAGTGTTCTTGTTCAGTGCTTACATTCGTGAGCTAAATGTTGAGTACTATCACATCTGTAACATTTCCGAGATTTATCAAACTTCTTTGTAGGTTCAGATTTCTTAAAATTAGAAAAATCTTTTTTGATAGTTTTATCTTGCGAACTATGTAATTTTTTATCGATACCATTTGATTCTGAATTTCACACACATCTCTCTGAGCAGATTCCATTGAGAATGCAATGCTCTTAGCTTTTTCGTATGTTAACTTATCCTCTGCTAACAGCTTTTTCTGTATATTTTCGTTTTTGAGACCCATCACCAATTTATCACGAAGCATCGTACTTAAATTGTTCCCAAAGTTACAGTGTATCGGCAGTGTTTGTAATTCAGCACAATAATTTGCAATGGACTCACCTTCAAATTGCTTCCTTTTGTAGAAACGAAACCGTTCTGTCATCTCTAGTGGTTTAGGATTCAAATGTTCCGAAAGTAATTTTACGATATCTTGATAAGTCAATTCAGAAGGAATGTTCGGAGTGGCCAGATTCTTTAACAATTTATACGTTGTTGCTCCCATAAGGTTTAAAATAGCAGGGACTTTCATTTTATCTTCGATCCCATTAACAACGAAGTAAGATTCTAAACGTTCCACATAACTGGACCAGTCTTCCACAGACGCCTCATAAGATTCAAAATTAATGTTCGAAGATCCCATCCTCGTCGCCAACTCTTTTGTCATGTATGCCAGGTAGACCGAGAGACGATACGTCTTACATACACGCAAAGAACATTTATTGGCATTGAGATACACAGGCACGAGCGAGTATAACAACAACTACACCGAACACGCGCGCGTCACACAGCTTGGAAGTTTCTGGCTGTTGCCAGATACATAACAGTAACTACTCTCTACGGTCTCTCCAGTCGCCTGCAATACTCCACTGTCTCCTCTCTTTAGCTGTACCCAACTGCCGACACACTAATATACGACTGGCTACTCCCACACCACTCGATGCTGTTTCAACAAAAAACATCTGGATTTGGCATACAGCTCAATTCAGCAAATTCTTGAGCTCCATAAATCGGTTGCGCTTCGCCGGACTGATCCAACTATTCCGTCGTCTCTTTCCATGGTCAAGTATCGTTTCACGACTGACTGCAGCTTGAGACTGCCGGCCTTTTATAGTTCCAGGGAGGTGGGTGGAGAAGGTTCTAGAACAATCAGGGATATATTGATTCCTATTGGCTAAATCGCCAAAATTCTGGAAATTTCAGTATTATTTATTTTGTCGCCGAATTCGTCGTCAAGTCGCCAAGTTAGTCGCCAACCCTTGAGATCACTAATTCGGCATTCTATCAGCATCCAACAGGGCTGTTCGTAAAACGGTCTTTCCAGTGAACGAACTAACCATGCTAGGAAGCAACATTTCAGATATGTAACAATATTCCGAATTCTAAAATACCACAAATGCTGTTTGACCATAATTTGCTACCGAATTTATACTTTCGCACATGAACATAAAGCCAATTAGGTAAATTCAATTCAAAACTGCACAGCTGCACATTGCTATGGCTCTCATGATATGACTTCAGAAATTTTTTTGCAGATTCTCACCAATCATGGTCCTTAGTACTCAAAGTCACTCATTGATGAAAAGTCTGTAAGTACTTCTGTGATCAATAAGTATATGCAATGTTTCATTTAAAATACACCTATAGTAGAAATCGCCTGAAAACTTTTGGAAAATGTTTTTATGACTTCTATTAAGTGTTTCAAAATAAGCAGGAATTATTTTTTTCATTTTATCGTCTAAAAAATAATTTTTGAAATGGGATAAGAGTTTTTATTCAGTTGATTTTCCAGAATAACGAGCAATGTGTAAAACTTCTTTTCTTGTAATTTCTCCTACTAAAGCATTTGAAATGCTGCAAAATTTCTAGTTGAAAAAATCTCTTTAAACTCTGAAGGGATTTCGCAAAAACGTCTTTAAGGAATGTTTTGATGATCGGAAAAAAGGCTTATACAATTTCATTGTAGTTGGACAAAATTTGTTTGAAGATGCATAAGCTATGACCAATGAGTTAAATCGATTAATTACTGGTACTTTTAAAAATAACCAGAGTTGGTATTGATAATAAATGGTGCAAATGGTCAAAGTCCAAAATTCTCAAATTTGAGTAGCGGAAAATCCTTGTGTCAACTAGGAACAACCTTGTATCCTGAAAAATTAATAATATAGTGTATTTTTCTGGCCACCTTTATTATTCGACCACAGTGTTTTTAAAGAAGCAATTGCAAATCGAGTCGAAATTTGAAATCCATCGGCATATCACCCTCTCCGCAACATCTGGTTGTGGTGTTTTCTGAAGGGCTTGTACTGTCAAAGGTCAGATACCAGACACTGTATTAGATTTGACGAATAGCATTCTGTGCGATATTCCAGATATTCTGGCAGTTTTACTCCCGCCAAATACGGAAAATATGGTACTGCGGTTACATCACATTGTTTAATATGAAGAGGGATATATTGAGTGGTTTTAATGCTACTTTTTATACTATTTAGCATTTATAAATAAAGGTAAATGTTATAATGTCTATTACAACAATACTTATCTGTTGACTTTTATACTAATTTTTTTTATTTTCATAAATGCCACGTGCATTATTGAATCATCTGTAGTCGAATTTCATTATTCAAATTTCATCATATTTGGATCAATGGAATGCATTCCAGAGCTTTCTGAAGTGGAAACTTATTTCTTTCTCATCTTCCACCTAAAAGCGGAATGCTGCTCACTCATCACGAAATCCTCGCAACCACTAGGACAAGAGTGGACATTAAGTCGATCGCGATCGACCGGTGGACCACAAGACATTTTGGGATGACCCCCTTTACTAAGACCTAAGACGCGAATACTAAAAGAAACATATTTATGGAACATTGTATTATCTGTATCTCTGGAGAAGTTTTTTCCTTCAAAATGGCATGATTTTAAAAACACGTTGTTCAAGACCTTAAAATAACTTTTGGAATATAATGGATGTAATCTAATTTTAAGAAAGCTGCATATCATTTAACATCGTTCTTTGATTCTACTTACCTGTGCGAATCTACATTTTCAACGATGGAAATATTAAGACAACATATCTTTCCCGTCTCACAGAAGACCACTAAGAATCCGATGAAAGATTAACAGTTGGTAAATATATACCGAGACAGTCAAGTTTGGTTGACAGTTTGAAGACTAAGTCTTCTACTAACTATTACTACGAGAACTATCATTAGATGAAAAGGATTTATTTTCTAATGTATTTTGAAGTGTTTGATATTAAATGCACCGTTTGATATTATTATGATTGTGACTATTTTTATTATATTTGTATCTTGGTGATATTATTATGTTTGTAGTAATACATAATTATGTGGATAAGCACACATTCCATATTTATTATTAAGTTATAACAAATATTATTGACCTTTTTCGGAGCATAACATGGTAAAAACACACCTACACCACAGGGTGGACTGCAACACGTTTAAAAAAAATTAGAAGTAGCCCGTACCCTTTAAAAAATCTGCAAACTTCTGTCTTAAAATTTCAAAAATTAATTTTCAATTTTATTTCCTAGCAAAAATTTGTTTATTTTAATTAATTTTTTAAACTACTTCAAACACAATTTTTATTCAATCGTCTGTTACTATAAAGAAATTCAAGCCATTTTTTTAATGATTTTTCTATACTGTATTTTCGCTTTTCATGTGTTTTTTCCTCTATTCAAGTCATAATAAGAATTCTGATTTCTAGACAATGTAATGATATTTACAATGTTAATGATTTTGTAAATAAATTCCGAAGCGACTCTTAGGGTTCAGCTGTCTTGATGGTTGAAGGAAAGACGGCATACTTGGCGATGGAAACTTGGCACCGTGTTCCAGTTTCTAATCTAATTCGTTGTTTTTTATCTTTGTAGTAATACCGTGAATGCGTCATTTTAGGAATTAGAAAAGTGATTAAATTAGCAGCCACTGATTTCTTGGCATCGTATTGAAGATTGTTTGGTTTTATTCTTTGGCAAATTTGGGTACCTAGATTCTAAATTCCAAAGTTTAGTTTAGTTATATTAACGTCCCGTTGTAACGCAACAATAGGGCTATTTTGGGACGGACCTCGCCATTTTGAACCGCGGTCAGATGACGAGAACGACACCTGAGCTGGCACCCCCCCTCTCCACGCTACACCACACCAGCGGCGGGAGGACGTTTGGAATGACGGATTTAACGTGCAACAGACCCCTTACACGACGGTTCTTCGGTGGAATCGGTCTCGAATCTGAAACCATACGGCTCACAAGCCGAGACCTTACCACCAGACCACCGCGGCCCTAAATTCCAGAAGAAACAATTTATGTGTAATTTTTTGTCCAAATATAAGCATCTCTGTTCATTTTTCTTATGGAATCTGATGCATAAAATATTTTTAGCTATCTGAAGCTTCACATTTTTTTTTCTTATTGTAGTCGTTTTTTTATTGTATTTGATGTAACAAAACAGTTTTAAATACTGATTGGTCATAGATGTGGTTTAATAAATGTTCGATTGTTTCCATGGGATTGCTCATGAGCATTGTCATCACGAAACCTTCTATTAGTACGCTCTTGGGCTTGAAATTGTGTCGGGATTCATTAAAAAACGAATTTTCGGAAGTTCATTCTTTAACACCGATATTAATTTCCCAATCAGCCATCTATTCAAATGCTTATACTCAACTTTAATGCCGGAATAAAAAGTATCTGCTTTTCTGTCAAAACATTATTTTGATACAGTAGATTGTAAGGATTAGATTTTATATTTTTGAATTCTCTCAAAGGGTTGTGTCAGTTCAAAAATAGCAGACATCTTGAAAATCTGTCTGCTTTCATCACAGTAACATTTCAATATAAGTTGCTGCATTTATCAATAAATATAAGCCCATAAGAATATGGCAGAAGCCTTGGATCATTATAATAGAAGTAAAATATAATTTATTATTGCTGCTCAGTATGGACTTTGATATGTTATGAAAATATTTACTTCAGTCAACAACTCACAGGCCAAAGAAGTTTCTTTGTCCATCAAAAACTTTTTTTTCTTCAAAAAGGTAATAACTTTTGTTGAGGACTTGAAAAGGGTACTGTGTCTATGAATATAGAATGTTCAAAGATATGTTGATTAAATATTTTCCAACAAATTATAGTGCTTTTGTGATTATAGATATAATTAGACATTTTATAATCAGAAAATTAAATAAGGGCAAGGAAACTGCTGAAAATTTCAGTACAAGGCTGGGAAGGCTGTAGTTCTAATGGGATGTCAATCCTTTATGAATTTTCTATTATTCTATTCTTTTTTTTTCTATTTGAATATGTAATAATATATTTTTAGCATAAAAAATGTAATAAATTGTTAATTGTATTGAAATATTTCTTATATTTGATTATGTAGTGACTTATCTTTAGTCCATAAGTTTGAAAGAATACTTAATTGAATTTCAAATTGATTTATTGCATGTATAAATGTTTTTGAAACTATGGATATTTTATTAGCGCGAGCATATTGCAAATTTTATTTATATTTATTGCATTGACGGATTTTGTATTGCTTATTTTGAACTGTATTATGGAGCTGGGACGGTCAGTTTGATTATCTAGGTGTGTCTGATTTTGTGGGCCTGTTTATTATCTTTTCCACTGCTATTTACTCTAACAGCTTGATAATTTTCAGCCTGTTGTAGAAAATACAAATGCTGTTTAACAAGAATTTTTTTTAAATGATTTGCATTCTATTAGATACATTTATTTTTTTGCTGTGTAGAAATATAATAAATCAAATCAGCCGAAGTGATCTCTCTAAAAAATTCTTGCCTGTTTCCTAATAACTGATATTATCCTTTCTCTCGCCCCTCCCTCAAAAAATTGTGCATTTTGTGTAAGTCCGTAAAAGCCAAGAGCACTTTTTTTTTCAGAATTTTATTCATGAAAAGATTTTTATCTTCAGAACTTACATTCTATAGAATCCTTTTTTTTTCTCCGCCTCTTAAAAGTAAAGGAAGCCGAGTAATCATTTACTTTTATGTTTTTTTTATTTTAGTAAAAATACCTCAAACTAAATTTTAAAATCTAAATCATGGCATTTATACACATACAAATAAACAGAACGACAGATGTTCAAATGGTTGATGGATTTTATCCAAAATCTGATTCGGATTTAAACATTAGATTTTAAAACTGAATCGTAAATGTTATCACTTTCTCTTTATACGTTTTAAATTTATTTTATTCATTCGCATTCGAAACGACAGACAGATCCATTTCCCACGATTGGATTTCTTTCGAAATTCAATGAAATATACATATTTCACTTAAAGACCACAAAGTTTCGTTCGTTTAGCTCAAAGAATTTTTGAGCTATCGTGTTCACTGAGCGACAGACAGGCAGAGTTCCAAAAATGTGTTTTTCGGGCTTAGGATAGTCTGAAACGTGTAGATTTGTCAAAATCGCGAAGTCGAAATTGTTGACGATTATGATACAGAGTGGCCCTAAAATAACTTTTCCAGTTTGGCGGCTTCTGCAGCTAAAACGAATGCACAAAATGAAATCACATTGCATATACAGATTGTGGAAGGTATGGGAAAATAAATTCCGCTGAAGAAGAAAAAATAATACCAAAAGTTGCCGATAGGGGAAATACTGTATGAATGAATTCCTGAAACTCATAGAAATTAATTTATTCATCAATATGAAGGTTCTTTGTACGCCGTATAACATTTTCAATATTCTGACCTTCCCTGTGTACAATACATTGCATGTGGTGTTTCCAGACATGCTTAAGAGCAGCCACGGCATGACATTGTCTGGTGTAGAACAGTTTTACCTGTAAAGCATGCTGTGGTAAGCAGGCCTGTATTAAGCACACATCAATAGTCAAGAAGAACTGCTAACAGGTCGTTTGCTCTTTTCTTTTTATAAGGATGCATGGCGCTACTGTCATGCACACACTCGGAATTTTACATAATCCATCTCGATATGCAAATTACCTTCCTTCGTACGTGATAGCTAAGCCAATATTTCCCCCTATCGGCAACTTTCAGTACTAAGTTTTTTTCTTTCGAAATTCATCTTTTCACGCTTTCGACAGTCTGTGTCTAGGTCCACCCCACGGCAACTCGAAAGGGTGTTAGACCTTGAAGGTAGCCGGAGAGAATGCTTTCTGTCTATGAAATGTGGTTTCATTTCGTTCACTCGCTTTAGCTGCAGAAGCCGCCAAACTGGAAAAGTTATTTTAGGGCCACTCTGTACTTTTTCTTAGTTTAGCAGAAAGTAAAAATGTGCGCATTCATCTTTACTTGATAACACAAAGCAGATGAATGTGCGACTGGAGCGGTTGCTTCAAATAAATATACGGGCCATGATTCACTTTGTGTTCACTGAATGATGCGCCCTACGAGACAAGCCGCTTGATTTGAAGCTACCAACTATGACCTGTTGAGTGATCATTTCATTAGGTAATGATTTTATTCCATTTTCACATTGCCATTTTAATTAAAGTATTGAAAAATTCATAAGATTTTAAATAAAAAGGAATCTAAATGTAAATGTTTTTCCTCGATTACTTCGGATAACATTATTTCATAACACTTTTTGAGCCACTTTAAAATTTAAAAAAAAAAAATTGGAATCCTGGGATTATAAATATTTTTCTGTACAATAATTTTCAAATTTTAATAAATTTGAAAAAATCCTCTTCAAATATATTTTAATCCAGTACTTTCCTTTTTTTTATTTACTCCGTTTATATAAATGAGTATAGCGAAAATAATGAATACATTTTTTTTTATTTGCATATGAATGAATGGATTTTTTTTTAAAAAAAAAAGGGCTAAAGACAAACGAAACATTATCTTGCTATTTTCTAACCGATGGGTCAAACACCTCGCTGGAAGGCCTATTGCTTCACCCACTTTCAACATCACAGCTGCAAACATGTTGAAGATTTTTTCTTATCTATTTGTCTAAATTTTATTATTTCATTTCCCATATAGAAATTACAAAAAGGGGCCGAATTTCGATTTCTTTGATCACGTTCAAATGGGATCGGGTGTCTTGCCGTCAAGAGCGCATCACAAATTTCATCTATCCGACTTACGGAATGACGGCTGGCGAACAGATGTCTTCTTTCATGCTAAGAAAATGTTTGAAAGGTGGAGATGCATCAAAATTTCACGGACAGACATTTAGCGATTCCAGTATTTTGTCCTCTTAAAAAGGGCCACGGTGGCCTGATGGTAAAGTAGGGCTTGCACCCGGAGGGTTTCAGGTTCGAGATGCGATTCCACCGAAGAACCGTCGTGTAACCGGGTCTGGTCCCCGTTAAATCCTTTGCGGCCAAGCACTCTCCCACTGGTATGGTGTGGAGAGAGGTGCGCCCGCTGAAGTTTTCTCCTCGTCAGTTGACCGCGGTTCCAAATGACGAGGTCCTTCCCAAAATAGTCCTAGTGTTGCTTTAAAACGAGACGTTGATATAACGAAATGAAACGAACTCTTTTTAAACTTCGCCTATAAAGGCATGAAAAATACAGACACACTTCAGTTGAATATCAAACTGAGTATTAACTTTATTTACAAATAGAAATGATAGAATAGTGATATTAAATTATTTCAACCTTCATTAAATCCCAATGATGAATAAAATAATAATCGACAATTATTTTTAAATTCTTGAGGAACTGTTTTTGTTCTGCAGCAAAATATGAAATTTCTATCAAATGTCAGACGGAAATCTTCTACGAATAGTTGTTGTGCTCAAAAGGCGCAATGAATAATGGATGAAATACGGCACGTGATTTTATTTCCAAGCTTATAGTTATGATTATATTTTTGAGCCAAATTCATTAAAAGATCAACTGCTCGTTGTGTTTCTTTGTTTTTAAAGTTACTGAAGTTGATCAATGAAAAAGATTTCAATGAGCTTTACTCCGTAACAAATGATTCTGAGGCGAATTTTTCCCCTCATCAAGAAATGGGTGTCGCTTCTTTGCATTAGCTTAGAAAGTTCAGATGGGTTGCAGCAATAAAGTGTCGGTATTGTTTGAAAAAATTGTCTACCGTAGAAATGCGAAAAAACTTCTTGCTGATTAGAAATGATTTGGCATATAAACTTTAACATCAAAATTTTAAAGTATTGAGTAGTGATGCATTGAAGTATTCGACAATGAATGGACAACATGCCGTGAAAGGATGTCTCTCCTTTAACTTGAAGAAATAGTATCTTGGAAAATTGTATCTCTCCTTTAAATTAAACAGAAAAATAGCTACAAAAACTTCAAACGTAGGACGTTGTACCATCCCCATATAACACTGTATTGGTTTATTGATTTCTGTTCCTTTTCCCAAAAAGAGTGAAGGAAAACTAGCTTGAAATTCAGACAACCGAAACGTTGGCTAAATGAGCAGAGATATGCTGTCTGCCAATCCGAGATGAATAGTGGATTATTTTAGTTATATTAACGTCCAGTTTTAAAGTAACACTAGGGCTATTTTGGGAGTAAACTTGTAATTTTGAGACGAGGTCAGATGACGAGGACGACACTTGAGCTGATAACCCCTCTCCAAACGTCTATGCCACACCAGCAGGAGAACGTTTTGCCCCGACGGATTTAACGTGCCCCAAGTCCACTTACACGACGGCTCTTCGGTGGAATCTGGTCTCAATAATGAAACCCACCGGTTCTGAAGCCGAGACCTTACCACCAGGTCATCGCGCCCCGAGATGAATAGTTCAATCAAATCATCAATGACTTTGGAAAGCGATGCGTTGTTATCCACATTGTAGTACCTTAATATTTTACTCACTTTTGCAGTTTTTAAATAGGATTGTAATCTTCATGAAATTTTTATCCAATCAATCAAAAGGGAGAATATTCGTTCACTAGGACACGAAGCATAGCACAAACACACCATTTGGGATCAATTTTAAAAGATGATCAGCAGAAAAATCTCCCGCTGATTCTTCACGAACCGTAATCTTTGGAGGCCTTCCTACTCTTGCTTATTTTTGTCTCCCCCCCCCAATTGTTATAAATTTATACATCGCTCTCCTGGAAAAACAATGGGATCAGGATCTAAAACTGTAATGGGTAGGTAATGGAAGTAGGTATATATGAATTTTTGAAGGATGCCGAAATTTTAAAAATTAGATTCTATTTTCCAACCTCAATTCAAATAAAAGAAAGTGTGGAAAATTCACACTTCTAGTCTGAGACATCGTAGCATGATAATGTTTTTCTTCTTTCCGTTTGACTTTATGTTGCTCCATTGAAGAAGTATAAAAAATAAATGAATGTCATTTCTACAAAATAAAGGCACAACTTCCTAATGCAAAGATGATTAGGCTCGTGTAGGCTGAGGTTTAGTAATTCGACGTTAAAAAGATGATTGGGTGGATGAAAGTAAAAAAATAAAAATAAAATAAAAAAATCATTAACAACAAGTTTCTAGAAAATGCACGTATCTTTTTTTTCCTATAGTTTTGCATATTATCTAAAGGCGACATTATGAGTGTTTATTTTTGTTCTCTTTTCCTTTTATTTTTTAAAAATAAGCAGATTTATTTTGTTGGAAAGCGTTTATTTTAATTTTATTCTTCACATTTTTTTACAATTTTAACTCTTTATCATAGCAACAATAATATACACGTAAATGCTAGATTGTCCAGGTAGATTTAATACTATTGCTTCTGGCATAAGAATGACCTCAGAAACTAAAGGAACGAAGAGAAGTGTTGCAAAATATACTTAAAAATATTTTTAACAGTTTATTAAAATTAGGGAAAAAGTATAATGAAAATTATTCTGTTTTGAATTTTAAAGTGATATAAAAATTCCATTTGTGGGATAAAGGACTTCATGATTATTGAGTAAAATGTCAATATTTGATTAGTTAAATAAATATTCTATTCAATGAAAAAAAACCTTTAATCGTAAACATTTATAAATATGAGAAGTCAGTATTTACTAAAGCATGTCCCACTTCCCAGTAAAAACTTTTGAACAATTTCTGCGCCAGACATGTCACGTCACGTAGTTTATTGACGGTATCTAATCTGCTAACATTATCCTCGTATTTTGCAACATCCTGTCAGTGATTCTTCCAACCCCCTCCGCATTCTTTGCGTTTTGAAGCCCTCTCTTTTCTGTTGGCGGGCCTTGGTGCTTCTCAGCATAAAATTAGACTTTGATTAATTGCGCGCCCTCTTTTGTAGCGCCCGCCGACTTCCATTATTTGCACCCCGCATATTTCGAAGAGGAATAAAAAAGGAACTGGGAAAAAATGAACTCTTCGCTGGAATTCCTGTGATAAGTAACTGCAAATGAATAAAAGAAAAAAAATCGTATGTATTTTTCAGATGAAAAGATACTGAGTTTAATAATCTTTAGCATCGAATATTGGGTGCATGCATGTGTTCCCGCTACTTCATTAAATGTGATAAAAATAATTTTTTTTTCGAAAAACTTGAAATGCTTTTAAGCAAAAGACTATTATGGATAAATTTCAATTAACATTATTTTAGCCGTTTACTAGTTTTCAACATCTCCTAAAAAAATTTATTTCTTCGCATTGGTATTAGATACCTCCTGTCGAAGAACAAATTCCATTGTACGTGCAAAAAGAGATAACTATCAAAAATGCGTTCGAATGTTTTTATGAAGCTTCAAACAGAACAGAACGCCGTCTCATACCCCCCCCCCATATCCGTAACCATTCTGGTCATTGAACGGTTTGGTGGGCATGTTACGGGAATTTTATTTAAATATCAAAATAACTATGTACATAACTTATAAGCATACAAGAACTTATATTGAGATGAAACAGTTTACAAAGATATTCCTGCTTTGAAAAATGATTTGGAATAATAATATGCAAAATGATAAGATGTATGAAAATATATATGGATTCTGTGCTCACTTATTATCTTGACATAGATGAGGATACAGTTATAAAAATCAAACGGAAAATAATTAGGTGAATGGTAACAAAGAGAAACTCTGTTTGATTGATATTTCTGAATGTAAATGTATGATAAGAGAGCGTGGTGCTTGTTTTTACCCTTAGTCTTTGTGAGTATGGCACTTGATGTTGAGAGCTAGGAAGGCCAGAATAAATCGCTATTTTCACTGATAAATTTAATTATCCTATGGGTTTTTTGCCCGGACAGGAAGTTTTTGTTCATGGCTTGGTGATAGTTTTGGTATATGCTAAGAAATTGTGAGGAGGCATTCCGTAGCATAATGAAGTGCCGTCCCAATCCCATCACAGCTGCACTGACAAATGGAACCGTTTGAGTTGGCTGAAAAATGGCCGTGTTCTGAGAAGAAAATAAAATACTCTCTGATCCAGTTAATGGGATGAGGGTTGACTGAATACATGATATTAAAAACTTTTCTTCCTGTATGAAGATTCAAACAAACTTCCTTGGGATCGAAAAAGTATTTGCAGAAGCATGCTTGTAAATGGATATAAACACCATAACTCAAAAAATGGGTGAACCAGACGCACAAAATTTAGTAAGCAATGTTTTTATTAAGTCTGTGTCTGGCATAGAGACCCTCTTGTCCGCCCATGTATGTGGGATATCAATGTTTCAAAAATGCAACACGCTGGATAAAAGAATCAGCATATCATTTCTCCACTATCATTTTAGATAAGACTCAATGTCATTTCATATCTGTGAATAATGAATGGATGTAAGTCCATCTGGACATGCGAACACGCTCATCTCAGACTGTGATTTCAGTCATTTGTGCCCTCACATTTTGGTTCCAATCGACCGGGCAAAAGAAACTGAATTATTTTCTTTTCTGTACAACGACACAAATGCGCAGTGATGTCTGTGAGCTTTCATTTTCAAGTAGAATAGAAATCAGAGATTTTAAATAATGCCTTAAGGCGAAGATTTTGAAATAAAGAGAAGAACGGGCTTTCACCTCTTCAGAGTTTTCGAAATGAAAAATGTTTTTTTCCCCTTGAACCATCCATTCTACTAAACATTTTTGCCTTTTTTTATGGTCACATTAGTTGGTAAAAATTGAAAGTTGCTCGGAGAAAGTATTAAAATGAGAAGTACTTAGAGTCATTTAAACTTAAAGAACACATTTTCGTTGCAAAATCTTTTACTGATTTCAGTTGGCCCTTCTCTTTGTTGTATGACCTTTCAGATTGCCTCTAAGCTTTTTTTCTGTCTTCTTAAATGGAACGACCCGGCTCGAACATGGACTACATTTTTTCTCCTCATCATTAATTAGTATAGAGAAAACAGAAATGGTCTCATATGTTAGTATTTATTTCCAAGATCCGCAGTACCAAACTCTTGTTTTTAGTGTTCGTGTGCTGACCGGAAAACACAGCAAAAATGTTCCTACTTTTCATCCTCGGACTTTTCCTTTCGGTTTGATCGGGGCTTCGGTTCGGAATTGGCTACCGCATTTAAAAATGTGAGGCATTTTCATTTCAAAATGAGTCCATTAAAAATTTGTGAAAAAGGAAGCAAAATGTTGCATAGTAACAGACTAATGTCACTGGATATTTCATTTTATGCTTTTGAAGATAGTGTAGGATCCATTTTTATTCTATAACTATTTCAGAAGATATAGGCACACTCCGAGAAAAATATCAAAGTTTCATTTAAGTTTTGTTTTTTAATGAAGATGAAGCTTACTTTGAAATTTGAAAATAGCTCAGCTGACTTAGATCTCAGAATGACAAGTATCCATTTCGAATTATTCACGTCCATCGTTTTAGATGAGCTCATATGACAGACAGACACTCCTATCTTCTGCTTTACATGTGGATGATTCAGTTCATCACATTTGAGATGATAGGACGAGACTGCGTTCAAATTATCAAATTATCTAACGAATCACGAGGACCGTCTCAGAGAAAGTTGTTGTCGTTGAGAAGAAACACGGATGATTTAATGTTGTAATTTTCTGTATTACTTACAGCGAATTTCTTACAGACGGAAAAAAACAGAAATGATCTTGGTCAAATAAAATGAATGTATCGCCAAAATAGGACAGATCTCAAACTTTGCTTCATGCTATTTTTGACTTAAAAGATACAACGATATCATCCTTTCTCGTTACCAACAAAATACGATGCATTTGCACCTCAGAGTTCAATGAAAAAAATGAAGAATGGATTGTGTGTGCTAAATTAAATACAAAGTTAGATCAAATACATGTCATGCAATGTTTGTAACTAGATCACGCACCATTTCTTTTGTATGAATTATCGAGTTCATGCGCTCTTAACCTTTCGACAACTTTTAGAAAGATTGTTCCAGAAATGGATACAGATAATCAAATATAATGATACTTTAAATGTATCCATTTAGCTATTTGAATTTTGAGTTATCGAATATGGACAGACAGATGATCAGCAAGGATCAGCCGTGGACAAATATCAACCAAAATTTGACAGGAAAATGCAAATTTTACTGAAAAGATCATTGATGATTTTCATTTCTGTAGTTAATTGTTTTCTTCAATCTCAGTTTTCAAAGTAAGATATAATTATAAAAATATGTTTTAAGGATTTTAAAAGTCCTGAAACTTGGAAATTCATCAAAATGTTTAGGTTCAATTTTTCGAAGAGTTCTTCGTGAACGTAAAAGTAAATAGAAATAAAGTTTGGAAATGTGTATCGAGTTTCAATGATGTGTACTCTAAAAATATATTACTTACCAAATAAAAAGAAAGGTGTCTGGGAGTCAAAGCATTGAAGGCGCTGCTTAAAACAGAAAAATAATAATGATGATAATGTAAGTAAAAAAACATATGTTTCTATTTCAAAGATGGTTCAAACTACTTCTTTTTTTTTTTTTTGCTTAAATGAGCTCACACCTCATTTGTTATATATTATATTGAATAATAGATCGCCATTATAGGTATTCAAATATCTGAGCAATTTATTGTTATATCATTGAAAACATTTCTGTCAGCTCATCTAAAGACAAGAATAAGAATCCTTTCTGTATCTGAAGATATAAGAAAATGAATATCTCAACATTCTTCAGCTTCCCCCCATCAATCCATTCACTTTTACAAAAGAGTGTTATATGCTCAGATTAAAAAGTAATGCAATATGGAAATTGAAAATCATTCAACCGCTAAGCTCTAAAAATTTTGAATCTATTCAAAACACTTTATGAATTGTTTATTTTGATGAGATAGTAAATTCGCTTAAAATAATAATAAGTTATTTTTGACTCATTTTTCCTTCTGATAAGGAGAAATGAAAATTTCCAACCTCACTATTTCGTTTTCTTTTGGGCAGGATTTACCATTTATAAACTCAACTACGATTTTTACCCTCTCTCTAACATTTTCCTAACTATTTCAAATGTACTCAAAATGACTCTTATTCACAATATAGTATGGGCAAAACATTTTACACACACGTAAATGAATAGAGTTACTTGCGCTTTTGAGACAGATTCTTTTTTAAGTTCATACATGGAAAAATTTACATTCTGAGTTGCTCACAGTTTTAGCTTTTCTCACGCCTTTCGAAACATAAATGCTTTAAGTTTAAATGTCTGTTTCGTGACATTTAATAACGATTTCCTGTTTACTTCTGAAATATAAAAAATAGCCATTGTGGCTTTTTTTCTGTGGAAATTCCCATTCAAAATTCTTGGACCTCTTCCCCATTGTGTTACTTAATATTCTTTGCTGCTTTGAACTTATACCGAGAAATTTCTTTACAAATAGTATCGCGATGTCTTAAAACTTGCCTGAAAAATTTAAATTCATCTTTCATGATTGAAACGAAATCTCTCATGATTAAAACAAACCAACTGCGTGATTTCTACGGTTTCATTTATAGGAACACAATTGGAAAGGATATGCAGAAGTTTACTTAGAATCTTGTCTTCAAAAAAAAAAAAAAAACTCTTTGAATTTTCTTGAAATATGCTTATGCTCGTATAAACAAGCGTTGTACTTAATGCTTCTTTTTAAAGCAGTTTTTTTCTGTTGTTAGCGTTACATGGTTTAATTTTGTCTCATATCTAAGTACCATAAATTTATAATTGGCCCATTTAATGTATTTTAAGGTTTTTTTTATGCTACTCATTCGACAAGCATAAAGTCGTGTTCCTTCAAAGTAAGCAATTTTTTTTTATTCGCATTCGAATTACAAAATGTGAGTCTTTTTTTTAACTTCATAATGGATCGAATTTAGGCTTGTTTCATTTTTACAATTGCAACCAAATAACCCGGCATTATTTTATTTCTCCTCCCCTCTACTGAGTCGCACGCTTTCTATTGCTTTTGAAATATCAGGGATTTGAAATATTTTTGGTTTTTTTACCTTTGAAATAACTGTTTTTTGAATTTAACTTTTACGATTACGAAATTATAAGAACAAATCTTTTATTTAATCAAGATTTTATCCGGGATACATATTTTTTTTTTTTACATGAAACGTAACCACTGTTCCTAAATGGAAACAAAACAAGTCTTTGTGAAGTCATCCAAGAATGAATTTAGATCTGGATCGAAGCCTGTTTACCCTACGTCAGAGCAATAAGGAGTATTTGTTTTTAAATTCATTGTTGTATATATAATCAGTTGGAGTGGTCTAAAACGCTCTCGAGTCACTCTCCAATGAAAATGAATTTGTATTATAGACGAGTTTCTTTTCAACCAACTGAAACCAAAATTTGACATAGAGCTACAACTGCAGTCACAAAAATCACATACCGAATTTCATATATATAGGTCATTGAATTCCTGAGTGATAGCGTTTAGAGGTTTCTGAATGTAGAAACCAACAGACGTTCAACCCCTTGTTGGATTTCATTCAAAATTTGGGAGGTGTCTTCAACACTGGTTTTAAATCTGCTAAAAGTAGGCTTTAAATCGGAAAGACGCCCTTCCTCTGAGTTGATTTTGCTCCATATATTTGATAGAAATCTACAAATTTGGCGCAAAGACCCCATGCCAAAATTCATCCCTCTCACTCAAGGCGTTTTTGATTAATTTTTGTCACAAGTAGACAAATATTTTCCAAAAACGTGCTTTTTGAACTCAGAAAGGTCTAAAACGTGAAGATTTGTCAAAATCTCGAGTTCAAATTTTTTGTTACAATACTTTCTCTATATTCCTTATCCGAGAATCAACTCGTTGATTCATTTATCATAACCATAAGCTAACAAGGATCGCTAAGTAAGTTTCTAGCTATCAGTAGTTACTTTTTGAGGGCACTCACATTTTAGTATGTTTTGCAATTTGTGACATATTTTTTAAAAACTTTTAATTATAAAATAGCCATGCGCAAATTTTAATTTTCACTTAAAATTAAAATACTTTGCTTCGAAGACGATCTCATGAAAAGGCAATTTGGCTTCGCATACTTCACAATTTCCTTTAAAACCGTATTTACCAATTTAACAAACAATACAGTTAAATTTTTAAATACGTGCCTTTTATATTAATTAATAAATGCATTTCATAATAAATTTATTTTTCAGGCAAGAAAGCAGGTTTTTTTCGGCAAATCTATACAATTGTCTATATAATAAAGTTTTACAAACATATTCTCAATGGATAGGTTGTTTCTAAAACTTTGGACTGGTATGGCAGAATGCAATTTAGCATGTCATTAGAACTAATTATATAAGTTACCGCTTCATTGTTGTTCTTACGTGCATTCTTTTAATGTTTCCAGCATTTCGTTTCTTTTATTGATTGTCTGCATTCATTCATATAATTTTAATTCCTGTATATGGTTTCCCTGATTTTAACTATTATAATTAATTTACAGAAATAGTGGGGAAACTTGTTAGAATTTAAAAACAAAACTTGTTTCCAAAAAATTAAATAATCAAAAATATTTTTTCCCTCAAAGCAAAACTGATAAGCTCGGAAACGACAAAAGAGGCATAGAGATGTTCTTACTATCAGGAGCAGTAGGAATTTTTAATATTAAAAATATAAACAATAAAACAGTTATTTGATTCAAAAATTGAAAACCAATTTATCTCTCTCTCTCAAAAAAAAACACCCTTTAATATTTCCAATTTTCTAGTAATACTCATTGAGAAAACTTCCTTTGAAAAAAAAATCCTTACGAAGTCTACCAGGATTAGTTTTCCACAATTAAAATTGAATTTGCAAGCTATTTATCAAAGATCTCCGAGTCGCGTCATGACTGCCGGGATAAAAAGGACGAGCTAATATTTAATCCTCTGAGAACACAGAAAAAATGGCGAATAACTGAAGGTCTAATTAATAAGCTGTTGATGAATAGGGCTGACAAAGAAAGCTGCTCTCTTCGATCGAAATATGCTAATTTGCCGCTCCATTTTGACCTTCTCTCTCTTTCTCTGCTTTTATTCGTTGCCTTTTTTTTATTTTGTGTTTATATTTTGGTTTCGATCATGAATTTCTTTTTGAAGCTGAAAAGAAAAATCTGTTCAAAGGACAGACAAAATTTAGATCATCGTTAAAAAACAATAAACGGTGGAATTCCGTTTAAAATAAGAATGTTTTCACACATGATGAATAATGCAGCGAATAAACGAGGCATTATCGAACGAGGACAGAAAGAGATAAATTGGGAAAAACTGTTCAAAAAGTGGCGAAATGGGATAAATTTATCCGTCGTCATATCACGTGAAAAATGTAATTGCATACCTAACATATAAATACAGTTTCTGTATTCTTAATTTAGTTTGTGTAAGGTATTCCGCACATGATCTTTAAATGGATAATTGAACTATTTCTACTTTTGACTGTTTTAAAATGTAAATTAGAAATGGAATTGTTATATGAAACCATTTTCCAAATTTCAACTTATCAATCCATATAATTGAAGGAACTGTGGAAATTCCGTAAAGAATGTTTTAAACATACAGCTTTCTTGGCATTGCGCTTCTCTCTATAAATAAGTGTTTCCAACAATAAGTTTTCCCTAGCAGACTTAATGGTAAGATCTAGCCGGAGAGTTTCAGGTTTGATTTGGAGATTTTCTGATTATAATTTTATTAACGCCGTACATGAGAAGCTGCTGCTCTTTAAATCTAATGTCGAACCCCCTTGATATAGAGTAAAACTTGCGCATACAAGCTATAAAATTGTCAACCATTGGTCTTTTGAAAATCGGTAGTGCTTCTAATTAGAAAATTCCAGAAAGAATTTGCAACATTTTGAACATTGCTTATAATTCAGAGATTTGGAGAACTTTGATATATTTTTTAATAAAATATGGAAAAATTTCACATTGGGTTTTGTGAGAGATGAAATGTGTTTCAATGAATTTAGATAAAAAAAGCATGAAATAAATAAAAATTAAATTATATTTCTTTCTTATTTGAATATTATACCTATATAAGAATAAAAAGAATGATTTTATTTGGAATAGTTAGCATTTCTACAATCCATCCATTACTTTGTTCAAACATAAAGACTGTGTGGTGGAATGAAGGTCATTATGATCCGCGCAGTGGAAACAAAAGGACGCATGTTTTTGGGAACATTTCACACAAAACCCGAAGATCGGACAAGACATTTATGCGCTCACATCTTAACAAAACCGCATCTCATCTCATTCTAATTACAATCGTAATGCACTATGAGATGCGTTCTTAATCAGGCATCGCCATGTATTGTCCAAAAGAGAGTACAGAGTAATGCAAACTGCTACAACTGCAATTATTTGTAAGTTATTGGGTTTTAATCATTTTTTCCTATTTATTTTCTATTTAATTGTTTAATACAGTAAGACAATTACATGAGTGCATGATATTTTATTAGGGTCGTTTAAAACAATAGTTGTTTCTTTCATTTTAACTGAGATCATTGGAATGACTTACAAGGATAGAGTAATAGACAATGGAACAATGCTGTGATACGCTGAACAATAAAGCGCGGGCGTGTACATCGATTTCAAAATTCAGTTCATAGAGTGACAACTTACTATCACAAATTAAAGCCCTATCCAAAATGCTCAAACATAAAGAAATGTATAAATAGAAGCAATATATCTTCCCTTTATGGATTTGAATGTAAATTATAAATTTGTGCGTTGTATGACTTTCCATTTTGAATTCCGATTGCTCAACTTCTCATTTTGTGTATGATTCATAGTACTGTTTGTCATACTCATTGATTTTTGTCAGGAAGAATAGTTTTTAGACATTTTCTGTTGCAAAATTCATGTCTATGTTATAGACATCTTGTTTTAGCAAAAGCTGAGGATCAATACTACAAATCTATGATTTAAAAGAAGTTTGATGGAAATCAATATGAAGTCGCAAATAGAGACTTGAATTATTCTCATTGATTTCTTTATTAAAAATATCGAACAAATATATATTATATCGATATATTAAATATTTCGAAATAAAGTTAAAAGCTTAACTTATTACATGAGAAACCGTCGTTGTAATATTAAGAAATGTTGTGAAAAAGGTTTCTCATAATAATGTAAGTAGCATTTGTTTTAGATTTGTCATTTAATCTCGATTATGAATCATGGTATTGTATTTAAACCTTCATTAGAGTTCTATTGTGGAAATTTCTAGTTGTGTTTATTTTATATAAAATAATTTTCCATCAACACACTATATACAATACTCTTATATATTTTTAAAGACGTGCATTATACTGTTTTTGTAATAACTATAAACTAATTAGAAAGTTGGAGATTTTCAGCTATTAAAATTGAAATAATATTTAACATGATGTTAATGTTTTAATGTTACCAATCATAAAATGTATCAAATTTAATTTTTTCAAAATATGATTCAAAATAATCTCACACAAAGTGTGCAAAAAATGCCAGAAAATAAAATATAATTTCCATTATTCAGCATTGATATAGTATGAAACTGGTAAATGAACGATAGAAGATAACATCTGCCTAAGAAAATGACAGCCTTTTCCTTAGCTTTACTTTCTTTTACATGAAAGCCCAAAATAATGATACAAATGACAATGCAAAATGAAGTAAAAATGGAAAGCGTAAATCAATTTTGCTGCTTTCGCATAGTTAAAAGCAAATCAATTTTAAGATTAGTATTTTATTCATTTCTTTTAATGTAGGACGATCTTTTATGCAAGATTTATTGCTCATATAACACGTTAAATTCCAAAAAATATATATAATTTCCCAAATTATACATCAGAGAAATCCTTTTAATTTCTAAACAAATGCACATTATTTTAATTATAATATAAATTTCCATTAAAATTTCCAAAATTTCGAATAAGCTTCAAAATGTTTTGAGATTTTACATGATTTTTAAGTACTTATAAATACAGGACTCTTCATTCAGAAATTCAAAAACTTATAACAAATCTGAACTGAAAGATTTAATTTATTTGTATTTTATTGAAAGTTATTTGTAATTGAATGTAATTTATTTATAATTTATTGAATGTTAT
>JAPMOR010046156.1:13823-39086 GCA_026543865.1 Argiope aurantia | reverse complement strand
GCGTACACTTTCAAAAAAAGCAAAATATAAGTTTTTTACATTACTTCAATATTTTGTAGCATATCCTTTATTCTTCAAAACAGCTTGCAGACGTCTGGGCATTGACTGAACTAGTTTTTCGGTGTCATCCGAGGTAAATTTCGGCCATTCTTCCTGCAATTTACTAATTAGCTCATTTCACGACGTAATATTGTGTTTTCGAATTCGTTTTTCCAATTTTGCCCACAAATGTTCGATTGGATTGAGGTCTGGTGACTGTGGAGGAGTACGCAACTGTCTTGGAGTGTGATAGAGGAGATATTCCTTCACAATTTTAGCTGTATGTTTCGGGTCGTTGTCTTGTTGGAAAATAAAGGTATTAGAAAGGTTTAAATTTCGGGCACTGTCTCGTAGATTTTTCTTCAGAATATCCAGATAAACATACTTATCCATGACTTTATCACTAATGTGCAAATTTCCTACTCCTTTTGACGGCATTCACCCCCATACCATCACACCACCAGCTCCATGTTTGACAGTTGGATTTAAATTTCTCAGATTCAGTTCTGTTCCTGGTTTTCTCCATACAATAGGGTGGTCATTAACTTTAAATATTGTAAATTTACTTTCGTCTGACCAAATTACATTTTTCCAGAAGTCCTGCGAAGAGTTTAAATATGTTTTGGTAAAAGCTATTCTTTTCTTTCTATTTGTCTCGGAAATGTATGGCTTAGACCTAGGTTTGCGTCCATGATAATCGGCCTTTCGCAGCTCTTTTCGTTCAGTTTCAGGAGAAATTTCCTTGTTGCTAATTAAAAAGATGTCTTTTGCAAGGCTTGCAGCAGAAAGTTTAGGATTTTGTTTAATTCGTAAAAGAATTTTTCTTTCTTCTCTCTGCGTTAGCTTCTTCGGTATCCCACATCTTGGTTTTACAGCAAGACTACCAGTGTCAAGATAGTTTTGAATAACTCTTTGTACACTAGAAAATGGTTTTCCAATGGTTTTACCAATATCACGAAGACTTTTACCTTCATCTCTCAATTTTATAATTAGTTGTCTCGTAACTAAAGGAATTTCTTTATGGGTTGTCATTTTCGTCAAAGAAAATAGAAATAACAACTTCCAATCAACGTGAAATTTGCTTCGGAAGTCAATGACCTTGAAAGTGTAACCTTCTTTGCATTCTCAAGTTTGAACTTTAAAAGTTAGATAAGAAATACCCCGCCTCCTTTGCGTTGTACACAAAAATTATTGGTTTTGATTTCTGGCCAATTATCTTTTAAAAATGAGTGTGCATAAATTATTAGATATGAAAATATTACAGTTAAATAATTTTAAAGTCCCTTATTAAAACTAAATATTTAAAAAATAAAACTTTAAGAAACTACCCTTTCCGCACCTTAAATTTGGATTTGATATTACTTTTTCTTGATGTACGCAGACATTATTGGCTAACTGTATATATATATCTATTCATCAAAGACAGTAAGAGATGCAAAGTTACAGGAACAAAGTGAAAATAGAAATGAAATATTGTGCATGAACATTGAAATCAAGTAAAAAGGAAAATACATTAAAATGGTAAGATTCGCCAATTATTTTTTTCAAATTTGGATAATCTCTGCCGAAATATTTTATTCTTAGAAAGTAGGGTTTAGAGCATTCACATATAATACTTCAGTTAAAGATATTGAAAAGTTATGATAGTTTTTATGCCATATTTAAAAAAAAAGGATTTAAAAATCAGCTAAGAAATTCTATTTTGTTATTGTTCGAAAATGGCGGTGGAATAATTTCTGATACAGTGAGCAGCAGTTTCTTATCATTTCCAAACCTTATTATCACTGTTATCAGAAGTCAAAGCAGGCGCTCCGCAGTTTCGAAGGCGATTCATTTCGAAAAAAAGTCTTTGGTTGGTGAACTCGAATCGAGCGTAACCGTGAGTTGGTTTCCCATTTCGTACGATCGTTTCAAATCTATGAAAATTATTAAATCGACAACTTTGGTTCTCAATTCCTTTAACAGACTCTGTCATTGTCAGCTATAAAATATATTTATTTTAAAATAAACATCATCATTTTTTTTACTTGCATTTCATTTTTGCTTATTTCTTTACATGTATTAAAAATGATCAAAACTCAATCACTTTTCAATCATAGCTTTACATTTTTGTATGAAGAAAAAACATTTTCATAGAGAATGCTAGATTTTTAGGTATGAGATTTCTGTGTACATGAATTATGTACGTGTTTGTCAGAAATTCGAAAGATGTAGACCTATTTAATGAATCCTTCAATAAAAAAGTAATTTTTATTTTATTTTAAGAGTAAACATGTTGTAGTCATTCAATTCTTTTTTTGATTTATACTTAACTATTGAGCCGAAATATGCATTTTCCCACCAGCCATTCAGGAATTACTGCAATTATCTGGTAAAAGTTCAGATTTAATTCTTACTCAAGAAATTCACCACTTTAGATGCTTTTTCTCAGTTCATGAATATCAAAGCTTTTTTCTCTATGCTTGTTATTATGAGCAAATAATAGAATTTTAGAATTATAATAAGCTTGCGATGTATTTGGACTGTGCATAAATGATGCAGACGGTTACTTCGATTTGCATTTATTCTGTATATATTTATCTGGATAATTTAAAGGCCAATATAAATTTTACTAATTTTAGGACAGTTACAATAATTAATTTTATTCATTTATATGTTATAAATGATAAAATTTCCATTGACTGATTCAGGGTTTTTAAACATTATTATATGAAAACCTTTCGGTGAATTTTTCCTTTTGTTTAAGCATTGAAATTTGATTCAAATATTAATGAATGCTCTATGTATCAAACAGTTACTATTTACATTTAATAAATTTATTATTTTAGGGCATTTTCAAAAAAGATAGTTAAAATTATTGGTAATTAAAAAATTACCAATAACTTTATCGGCATTTTCCTCACATATAAATATAAGTTTTTCACATAATCTTCCCAACAGCTCTAATTTATTGTGGGTCTAAGCTTATCAGACCTTAAATTTTCTTGTCAATGATCTTCGAATAACCGATATCCTCCCGTTGGAGTGGGGGTGGCAGCCCGGGTGTTGTCCTCGTCATCTGACTGCAGTTGAAAATTACATGGTTAGCCCCAAAATATCTCTAGTGTTGCTTTAAAATCGGATATTAATATAACTAAAACTAAACTAAAATTCGAATAACTGATGGGATGTTTATGGCCCATGCGCAATCGCATCAGATTACGATTTAAGATTGTGAGATTCGTTCTAAAATAACCCTCATAATACTGGCGAGGAACTACATCTAGACTTATTCTTTATTACCCTCTATTTACTTATTAAAAGTATGAAACAATCCAATAAATTTTCTAAATAAAATTAATTTAGCATTATAGTATTTGATATAATTTAATTTAATCCACCACGCCCTGATAGTGTTCAAGAATGCGAAGGTTTCTAATATAAATAGAAGATAATTAATTGAAAGATACATAAAAGGAAAGAAAATAACCCAAGCATTACAACATTAAAGTAGAAAGCACTTTTAATTTGCCGGGAAGTTAAAAAGATTTTCATTTACTATAGAAAATAAATCAGAATTATAGATAGAAATTTGTAGCAACAAAATAATGGTTCTTAACGTTACGAATAAAACCATATTACGGCAGTGGATTCCATAGTTAAATAGAAGCGCCTCTTAACATGCATGGTGTCAGCATAAATTAATTTTATTATTCACTTTTTTCAATTGGAAAACTTCCCTATTGTTTATATCATGTCTTTAGCATGCTGTTTATTTTTCATTCATCGTTGGACTCATTTGAAATAACCGGGAGGAAAATAAATTTAAAAAAAAAAGAAAAAGAAGTGGCAAATCACTTTGATTCAAACATACTGGTTATCAAATGGAAATTATTAAGGAAAATGTACTGATTATTATTATTCGTCTTGAACCCTTTTGTCTAACGAGATTTAAAAATGAACTGCAAAATAAGTTAGTTTTATTACTAATATTTTTAACTCAAAACAAAGAAGGTGGCTTTCTTTACCAAAGGAGCAAAGTTCCCGTGATTTCCATCCCTTTGTCTTTGCATTTGCCATTTATTGTTATATTTTATTCACGTTTAATCGACTTCATTTAAAAAATAAACATAAGATCTAAAAACAGCGAACGTGGATTTTCTTTAATGAAAAAGAAAGCTGTCGCGGTTTTAAAATTAAGGCACTAAATTGAAGCGAACAAGCATTAAACAAATTAATCCTTCTCTCTTCTTAACTCAGCTTCCTCGTGTGAAACTGATCGCGGGAATCAAAAGAAAAGCAAAAAATAGTGTTTCCGAGATCTTTTCCATGATTAGAAAAACGCAGCGTTTTAATTAATCACCATTGTTTCGCCCGTATTACATTTTTTCCTCTGCTATCGAATGTCGAATGCATTTTTCTTGTGCGGTTGAGAATAAAACGAAATATCTCGCAATAAACATGACTCGGTGCTATGGATATTTATCCAGGCAAGATGTTTGAAAGGTTAATGGATGAATTTAATGAAAGTGTGACTTTCTGCAGCTAAGAAACTGAATGTTAAGTTCAATATTAGAATCCATCTAAATTGAGCCTTTAATCAATATTTCTAAAGCGTTAATGGAATGATTAATTTATAATGATTTTAAGCTAAACTAAAATAACGAATACAAAAAACTCTTTAAAAAAAGGTTTTTGATCTCAACGACATTCCACGGTCAAATAAGTAAATTCGAGACGAAATCAATGCAAGTGTCATATTCACTTTAATAGGTATGCAAGTATAAAGTTGACCCTGAATTTGCCAGCATTGAAAACATACATTAACACATCCAATTTAACTGTCTTTTTGGGCATATGTAGCTTATTCATTGTTGTTTTTTGCATAGGTTTCATTTTGTTTGCGACAATTTAATAAGAGTTAGATATCTATAAACAACATTTACACCATTGCATTCTATTCTGTCGTCAAATAAAAAAAATGCTGTTCTATCTATAGAGTTGATTTATTTTTGACTTTAGATGAGCATTTTGCGAGTCATGCAGCAGTAAAAACAAGTGGTATGCAAGATTTCGTGATGAAAATTTTAGTCTTGAGGGCGATCCATTCACGGACTGGAAAAAAAGATTGAAGACAAATAATTTCAAGATTTACTAAATAAAAATCCATGTATAGCTCTAGAAAAGCTTGTGGAACAGTTAGAAGTTAATCAGCAAGAAATATCACATCAATTCCAACTAATGGGAGAGATGCAGAAGGAAGGAGAATGAATAAACAGACGGAAGAAAACTAAAACCGAACAGTTGACATCTGCGTGAATTTGCCTTCCCGGTACAAGAAGAGAAACATTTTTTTTTTTTGAACAAAATCATTGCGGATTATGAAAAATGGATTTTGTGTGAAAACCCTAAACGCAGAAAAGCATCGACTAGCTATCAATATCTGTTGCAAAAATGAATCTTCATATCAAGAGAATGTTACTATGTGCCTAGTGATATTGGAAATGAGTTATTTGCTTCGAGCTTCTGGAACCTAGGCAAATAGTTACAGCTGAAATTATCAATCCCAATTGATCAACTTAAGTCATGATCTGAAGGAAAAATAATCATTTACGGGCCAAAGAAGGCAGAAAGTAGTCCTATCGTCCTCTTACAACGAAACAGGCCCAAGAAATCATCTTCTCATTGGTTTGGAAAGTGATCTGAATACAGCGTATTTTCCAGACTTGGTTCCTTCTGATTCCCACTTATTCACATCGATGTCGGCATATTTGAAAGATGTGTATTTGGCGAATGGTGAATATATGCAAAATGATAAATATTTTGCTTCAAAACCTTCAAATTTCTCTCTCGAAGGCATTTATCATTGACCCGATAAATAGCAAGAAACCATAAATAGTAATAAGCGATTATTTCGATTATTAATCATTGCAATGCATAGCTTTTTTAAAAAAATTTGTTTTATTTTAAATAAACGAGTTTCTATTTGCACATTTAATACACAGCAGCTAAAATCGTAGAGAGATTAAAAATTCCAGAAAAAAACAATCGTCCGAAGAAATCTGGAAGAGTTCTGCACTAGTCCTTCGTGAACTTACAGAAGTCCATTTGAAGCCATGTTTAAATATCTACGATATGCTCAGGAGAAGGATTCAATTCTAGACGTCTAATAACAACATATGAACAAAGAATTATTTGCAATAATATTGTGCCTAAAATGTATTGGTGTCGAGGTGATGTTTCAGTCTAAGTCACATTGGAAGTAAACATTCCGAGTTTATAAAATTAAGAACTATATTCGAATTCAAACCGGCTGAGATGACAGTTAGAGGTCAGAAATGTGCGAACTTAGATTATCATAAAGAAATTCTGCTCCATCATTACAAAGAAAAAAACCACAAAAACATTTTAATTTTTCGTTACAAATTATTGTAACTTGCTGGATTCTGTCGTTATAATATTACAAAGCACCATGTAGCGTTTCTCCTTTTTCCTCACATGGTAGTTGGTATTACGACCAGATACAACGTCACCGTTTTCCAACTCGTAGTTAAAGACATACGAAACGCCAGGTGTGGACCCTTTTCACTAGTAGAGTCATTTGTTATGTCTGGTTTTTGTCATTCATATGTCTCGTCATTTGTTATACCCAGGTGAGGGGGAACAGATGTGGGTCTCATCATTTCAAATAGACACATCATGTCTTCCATGGAGGAAAATGTCATCCAGACATCCAGATGCTTTTTTCCCATATGAAGAGACTCCTCAAATTATCAAGAAACGATCAAACATCGGCAATCGTTGTCATTAAGTGTTGAACTCAGGTGGACTTCAGCTGTAAATTGATTATAATTAACATGTGTTCGAGCGAGGCTTCGAAATGGAATTGGAGAAACGTTGATGTCCGGAGAAATTATTTCGGATTTTTTGAGAAGCTCCGTGTGATTCAGAGTCAGAAATCCCCCGATAAAGATCTGTGGATTTCTGAAGCGGCCCTCTGGAGTAGCCATTTAAAGCTAATAGCCTGTTAATATTTTGGGGGGGGGCGGGGGTGATTTATTCTCCGCTTTGATCGAGGAGTTATTTTATGATTGAACTGTTATTTCAATATTTGTAAATAAAATTACCCTAGATGAGAACAATTTGTTTTTTGTACATATATAAGGCTGTAAATAAAAGAATTGTTTTGTTACGCTACTCTCTTATTTGATGAGTCTGGATCAAGATATTACAACCATCAAACTTCAACATGTTTCGCTCTTTACAAAACTCTTTGTACTATATAAAATTATATTCAGAAAGAGCTTTTAATGAGGTCATCGATAAAAGAAGAATTATTCCATTAATTTATTTCTGCTATCAATGTATGTAAAGGATCCTTCAAAAGTATAAAAATTCCATTGTAATACCCACTATCTAATGAACTCGGAAAAATAATTTCATAAAACGTGATCAATTTTAATTCGTTCTTTTATACAGAGAGTAAATTTCCATTAAAAACATTTGCAAGCGACGTTTACATATTTCTATCAAAATTTTTAACTACTTTACTTAAACATATTTCTTATTGCGATAAATTAATTATTTTTACGTTAAAAAATTACTCTTCCTTGCAAAATTAAATTAATTTGTATATTGTGAAAAAGCCATCGGGACTGAACCAAAGAATAGAATCGAAAGGGAAAAAAATTAGAACGATACAATCATTTTATTGTTTCTCTCTTTTTGTGTTATCGTAGAAGGAAGCTAATGAAAGATGGCTGCAAAATAATGTGAATATAATTGAATTCAGATTGCAAGAGAGGTAAAATTAGAAAAATCGAACAAGCTGTTTTTCACAAAAACAAATTTCAGAGAAAATTTCTGAGGCTTTACTTTTAGGGCTTTTTTTCTGTTCTTTTCTTGTCCTTTTTCGTTATTTGTGGTTCGTTTCTCTTTTATTTTTGTCTTCATTCAACTACAAAAGAATGTATTTCGGAAGGAATTAAAACACTTATTGAACTCATATGGAAAAGAAAAAAAATCTTCATTGCTTGCAGTTAAAAGACAGAGTAGAAAAATCAAAGATTAAACAAATTAATTGATTATATTTTAAATATCTCAAAGAAGTGGAACAAGCATTTATTTTACTAAACAGTGTATAAAAATAAATTCTTCCAATTACAAAGTTTCATTAAAAAGAATAAGAAGTTATGCGAAAACACTTAAAACAATTAAAATTAAGGAATTAAAAACTACATTTTTATTCGACTTTCCCAAATATAAACGTATCAATTATAAAATGTATTTCTCACATTCATTTACGAGCATACAAAGTCTAAATCTAGATACTTCTGAATGGAAAATTTATAGAAAGGTGTTTATTTTAAAATTCAGATGGAAATATTGATTATACTCAAATTTCGATACAAACATTCATTATATTGAAATCTCGGAGCATTTAAGACATCTTAGGGAAGTAACGGAATACAGAAAAAGAAAATTCTTTGATTGCAATTGTCTGCAGTGATATTAAACTTTACGATAGAATGATATATTTCAGTAATGAAGGAGGTTTCAGAATGTTGATGATGGTATTTTGACATGTTTTAAATGTTGTCAACATTCGTGGAGTCCATGGACATGGACTATAGAGCAAGATCAGCGTTCAGAGTTTTACAACTGCTTTTCACTTCAGGAGGAATCAAATCTTTCTTTACTGAGAAATGTGATGCTGACCACGAATGTCGCTTTAATCGAAATGGAAACATCAATCGTTGAAAGATAACTTCTCAAGCGAAAGAAAATCCTGTCTTCGTAGAAGAGATTCTTCATTAGTAGCATATTTTACAAACGTGTGATGTGGAGGCTTTAGAAATTCTTTGAATGATGGGCTACAGTATTCTGAATGATGACCAACATATTCAGTTAGCGTAGAATGGCATTATATCTGAACTCGTTGGCCTTTGATAGTAAGTACTTCTACCGATGTAATGGTCACACCTTCTCACCATACGTTAGCTGAAGGACAATGATTGGATATTAAATTCGTTCATAGATGACTTTGCTTACAAGCACCTGTTGAATTTTCTTTTATATCACTTGACTTGATTCCTGATGACTTCTGTTTATGAGACTGCTTAGGTGTTTTTTTGTTTGTTTTTTTTGTATTTCACATATCTGCTATAGACACAGCAGATCTTTGCCGATGAATTCAAGAAAAATGTCTTGATGTCACGTACAGTGGATCGTGTATTCGCAAGTATTATTAGAAGAATAAAGCTTCGTTTAGGTGCCACGATCGTGACAATTTTTAAAAATATTTCATTTAATGTTTCACTTGATCATTTTTCAAAATTAAATGAAAGTTAATAAACACATTATTTTGTAAATTCACTATGTTTCTGCCCTTTTAATAACGTTTCATGATACATATATTATCCCTGAAAAGGACTGCGAATGACATGATCAGAAACCACTCAGAAATATGGAAAAGGAACTAATTTGATAAATTTGCGTTTTAATATCCCAGCAAATTGTGCACATTATAAAGTGAAACTTTGGGTTCTTATAGATGAGTGTAACAAAAATATTTTACTTACAAGGCATGTAATGGGGGGAACAAATTGGCGCTGTTGAAGATTAGAAAGGCAGCAGAAAAAGTTTCGGATGGAAATTTCTTGCAATAGGTCACAAAATATAAGATCAAACAGAGATGGCATGCACAAGTCTGATGGCATATCGAATTACCGTCTTCTTCACAGTCTGAGAAAAGGATCTTTAATAAAGTATTCCTAGTTTCCTCCAAATAAAAAAACGGCACGGTGCAGTTTCATATTTAAACTTTTATAACTGATTTTTGGTTAGGAATAGAAAAACTAAGCTTCGAGAGAAATAAAACTGTTAGCCTGTTTATAATATGGGGGCCACGGCGGTCTGGTGGTAAGGTCTCGGCTTCGGAACCGGACGTTTCTAGGTTCGTTACCCGATTCCACCGAAGAACCGTCGCGTTAGTGGGCCTGACGCACGCCAAATCCGCCTAGGCCAAATGCCCTCCTGCAGGTGTAATGTGGAAGCTTGAAGAGGGAATACCAGCTCAGGTGTCACCGTCTTCATCTGACCGCGGTTAAAAATGACGAGGTTCGTCCCCAAATAGCCAAATAGTGTTGCTTTAAAACGGGACGTTAATATAATTAAACTAAACTGTCTATAATATATACTAATACTTTCGAAGAAGGCTGTGAGGTAAAATATCATGTTTGTTACATTCACTTTTTAGTAGTGAAATCAAAAAAATAATTTTATACCTCAAAGTAAGCATTTTTAAAAAAAAAATAATGATAGGCTAAATTAAATACAGCACCGCAACGCATAAATTTTCCCATTTCCTCATTCATTGTCAGTGTAGATTGAAGTGGTCAAAGACACGACCCATAAGTACTAACGATAAGAAGGTTTTACAAAATTTCAATTACAATGAAAAGCAACAAGATCGTTTATCTAAATTTAAGAATTTTCCTGAATTATTTCGAAACACATTATTGATCAAAAATCATTTTTACACCCATTTCAAGTTTAAGACATTAGGTTTGCGGAGTTACTAATTTGGTTGCGCAATACTTTCTTCAGTTACAGGTATTTCAAAATTAGCTAAAGAACAACTTTATGCCAATGTTTTTCTTTCATGCGACGTCCTGCAATAAAATGGAAAGGAATATTGGAACATTGTAACAATTTTTTTAGAAACCTTAACGTCCCGCTTTAAAGCAACGTTAGGAAGGGACATGATTCTGAGCCGATGTTTGATAATAAAGATGACTCCCTCTCCGCACGAGACCGCTTTGTCGGGGTTGGATCCAATGGATGTGGTGCACGTTAATCCCGCTTACACGTGGGCTCTTCAGTGGAATCGGGTTCTCTGGTCACGAAACCAAGACTTTGTCGGCAGGCCTCAGCTGCCTTAGTATGCTTACTACAGCCAAAAATAGATTACAAGTTAATTAATTTTAATACTTTAACGTATTTGGAATCGACATTTTTAAAATTTGTATTTAAGCTAGCATTCTTCTTTAACTGTGTGATGAAAATTCATTGAGTACAAAATGAAAATGGGGATGAAATCAAGCAAGACAAAGAAAAAAAAAAGGATACACAAAGTTCAAATGTAAAAAAATTATCATGCTGCGATATTTCGGATTAAAAATTTGAATTATTTGTGTACCAAATGATTTTTGTTGTCTTTATAAAAGACAGAGTAGTTTTTGTAAGAATAGTTTACTGAAATGTCTATTATACTGATCTAAACTTTGAATTAATTCATTATCCAGGGACTATAGTTCCAAATATTTTCGGCAGGAGGGATACTTGAAACGTATTCTTTTACTCCGATTTACCCATCTCACGTTATTGGAAGGGGGTGAATCTGTCTGAAATTTTCCTTGATTGAAATTTTTTTCAACATAGAATTTCTTTTATTGTGAATACCACGCCTCATGGAAGCTCAGTAAGGAATAGTGTAACATAAAACCACCTTCCAAATCTCCCCCAACACTCCGGCTAACTCATTAAAACTAGACAGGTACCTTCTAATAACTCTCGGCTTCCTTAAAACGAAACTTCACTATAGTTAAATTAAACCAAATACCATGAAGAGCATTTAAATGAAAACCGTCCCACATCCGTAATCTGTCCAAGGCATTGTTTTAGGGTTAAAATCAGAAACCACTTTTCTGCTGTCATTGGGCAATTTCCATGCAAGTGTATATTTTTTTTCATTTTATTTATTTATTTTTTTATTTCCTTCATTTCTTATCGCAGCACCAAGGAAATGGAAGCGGCACGCGAATCATCTTGCAGCAAGAAAGTAACTGAAAATGACAAGGCGAGAAAAGTCTGCCAACTTTTGATCGCAAAATAGGGCACACGTTCTCCATATTAATACGAAACTCTATGCGGTCTACGGGTTGGCGGAGAAAAAGAAAGGGAAAAAAAAAAGGAATAAAAAGAACTCTTACATTACGCTGAATGAAAGTTTCCGAATACCTTAAAATAAAACCCCACATATCTTTAGGCACAGACGTCAATTCTTTTCGCAATAAAAGCAAAACTAGAATAATACTAAAATGCATCGTGGAAAAAAAGGAAGGCGGTAGGGAATGTAAAGAGTTAAAAATACACGGAAAAGATGCATAACAAACAATAAAAATCAAACAAAGAAGAGCGCGAGAGATCGGCCATATTTTATTCGAAATTTGTTTGCTCGAAATAAAGATGGCGCTGCACAGTTGACGACGAATTCGGAAATTTGCATCGCAGCTGAAAGTAACGTTAGCTATTCTTGTTTTGATTTGTGAAAGGGGGTCTGCTTTTTTTATTTTCGAAGATTTGTTCTTTCGATTCAAGTAAACGAACTTGAAGGCTTAAGAATACAAAAAGAGAGAAAGAAACGATTCGATTTCCTTTCCTTTTTTTCTTTTCCATTTCGTTTTTTCGCTCATTGATTTCCTTGGATGCTAAATTTTGTGATTATACTTAAAGTTAAATATAAGTTTTTAGCGCTGACATTAAAATTTAAGGCAGCATATAAGTTTATAGATTTCATTAAGTAAAAATTTAAAGTACATTAAAAAGTTCTATTGTTATTTTGTTTTCCTTGAAATAAAGATACTTTGAAGCTGTACTTTTTCTACGTGGCTATTCTCCCATATGTTCCGAATGTCCGTCGCACCTGAATATCACGATTGATATTATTAACATTTTTTCTGTCAACATCTAGTTGTTTTGGTTTTAAAATATTTTCATTTGTCCATAACATCTGATTTCAGTAGCTGCAGTGAACTTGAATTTATTTTCAATGTTCCAACCGTCTTGATTGAAGATTTTTCAGAAAGAAGTTTTGATTTTGACTCTATCTATTGGATGAATTTACAGCATCCTGACACCTCCAGCCCTCCTCCCCCAAAAATCTGAATTTTTGTGCTCGATAAAACTTTAAAGATTTAAACAGATTGAATTTTATATATGGTCTCATTTTCAGAATTGTAGTTTTTGCTTCAAATTTGAGATCAAATCAGTCAGCACTTCGACTGTCCCTGCGAAGGTGAACAAGGTCACTCCAAAACATCAGAACAGAAATCAAGAAAATTCTGAGCAAGATCTCAACTCCCGAGCAGTAAGAACTTTATGAGATCTTTCATCCGATCGCCAGTTTGGCTGTCCCAAAATACGAACTGAATTATCTTTGTTCAATGACGGAACAAAACAAATACTGTAGAAATATACGAGGAGACTGCCACAATGAGGATAGCTTCTATCACCAAACTCAAATTTAACTGTCACTAATCTAGTTAAATATATATTTTAAAATATGCGAAAAGACTAAAATCAGAAAATTGCCACTAATTTACATTGTTAAAGATAATGATTTTATGTATAATGAAAATAAAGCGTGTATCGGAAAAAATCGTCTTCATACAAGTCTGCTTTTGGAGTAGGAGGAACAAGCATGACTTACATTTGTAAAATTCATTGCTCGACGGGTGCATTTTAGAAATATGGCTCACCCCTTTCACCGAGGCCGCGGTGACATGGTGGTAAACTCCTCTTCAGAACCGGAGGGCTTCAGATTCGAAACCCCATTTCATCGAAGAACCGTCGTGTAAGCGAGTCTGGTGCAAGTTCAATCCGTCGGGACCGGGCGGCCTCGCGCAGGTGTGGAAATTCGGGGAGGGGAGTGCCAGCTCAGGTGTTGCCCTCGTCATATAACTGTGGTTCAAAGTTACGAAGTCCGCCCCAAAGTAGCCCTAGAGTTGCTCTAAAAATGGGATGCTAATATTGTAGGAAAATTGTTCCTTTCGATCAAGCACATCATAGCTCAGTAGGCGGACTCATGAACATGGTTGCGGGTTCGAACACAAGCGAGGCAAGTTGCCAAAAAAATTGATTTTAGTTTCAATTTGCTTTATGTCAAATTTATGTTAATTATGTAAATTTAAGCTCCCAATTTTCTGCGAGCCTTCAAAGTCTGGAATGTTTCTTAAATGTATATAAGTAGTTTCTCGATTAGTTAGAAAATAATAATAAAATCTTGAGTTGAGTGTGTTCATTTTCATTGGCCTTACTACATTCACCCCATCTACGCGACAGTTTGGTGGGCAACGCCAACGGAAGTGTTACGCCAAACCCGACGTATTCAAGGATTCGATCCAGAATTTGGTCTTCTACCGGATTCGACTAGACAATTAAGGAAAATGGTCGAAGGAGGGGAAGCCGATCAGAATCTTTCAGCTTGGGCCATTTCTGCTCCAAGTAACATTGCACCAGTTCCAATTTTGACCTACCAGCTCCCCAGAAGCCTTTGTATATTCTCTGGAGACAACCAGGAAGATGCTAAACGGTGGTTCAAGGGTTTCGATAGAATAGCGAACTGTAATCGCTGAGATGACCAAATATGCCTAGCGAACGTCATATTTTACCTCGCCGGAACAGCTCGACAATGGTTCGATAACAATGAAGACACTTTCAATAACTAGACTGTTTTTCGGAATTCGCTGAAAAACATATTTTGCCGTGCAGTTTATATAAAGATCCAGGCTGAAAGACTGCTACTCACCAGTGCGCAGCGAATTGTTGAGACAACTGAATCTTACATTCAAGATGTACTTTCCCTTTGCCGGAAAGCAGCACGAGTCACTAGAACCATCATCCCTCGACGAGATATGTACGCTGTCTCCCTTGGTAACTTCGACGATGACCATACACAGCCTACTTCTTACAGAATAAGAAGCAGTTCAACTTAACCACAACGTTCCCTCAACCGCCGAGAGTCATAATCACCAGTACGGGGTTCCATTCATTCTCCTCGCCAATCAGTGAGGAAAACTAACTCGGGCGACATGTACAAGTGGTAAGGCAGCAGTGGAAGAAAATCCTCCGACGTATCCCACAGCCAATTAAAAGAGAACACCACCTATATCATCGCAAATGGACAGTGTGTAAAAGCCCTCGTTGATTCTGGTGGCGATTATTCTGTCATATACGAAGAATTACGCTGACGATTGAATGCCCCTATGTTTATTGAGAATGGGCCTATACTGAAAACTGCTTGTGGTAAAACTATAGCCACCTTTGGAAGCTGTGTATTAAAAATAGACTTGAACGGGATTGTGAACCCGTTTTAATTTCTCATGTTTCCTCACTGTAGCCATCAAATGATACTTGGCTGGGACTTTTTCCGTGCCACCGATGCCGTTATCGATTGTGGAAACCCAGAGCTCCTACTTGCCGAAATTCTTCCATACAACTCAGGTTCAAAGTAATTAGATTGCTCTTTAATTGCCGCATCGGATTATTTTATTGAATCTAACTCAACAAGACAAATATGTGCTTTGAATTCGCAAGTATAGGAAGCAGATGGAGTTATGATTGTTGGTAGTACAATTTTGAGGTAAGAAAAGGAGTTATCTATACCGGCCTCAATTGTCGACACTGAGAATGGCTGTCGTAAGGTGTGGATAACAGACTGTTACCGACGAACTCAAATGATTCCAAAACGGAGGAATATAGAGTGCTTCACTACAATAGCTAATGACGCAATCTGCTCCTTGAGTGATAAAGGGCGAGAAAGTTCACAGGCACACAAATACAGAAAAATAGTAACACGAGAAAAGTTAAAAGAAATTCTCGCTTCTTATCTAACAAGTACTGAAGAAGACGAGCTATTGAGTCTACTAGAAGAACTTAGTGACTTTAAGGGGACTTTGAGAAAATCTCGATGCAGTTACGTGAGACATAAGATCGATACAGATGACAACACCCCAATCGAGCAAAGACCGTACCGTGTATCGGCCATTAAAAGACGCACGATTGTCGAGGAGGTGCAGCGAATGCTATAAAAAGAAGTGATACAGCCGTCAGACAGCACATGGTCATCTCCAGTCGCCCTGGTGAAGAAGAAACATGGTGAATGGCGATTTTGTGTCGATTATAGATATTGAGCAAGATAACCAAAAAGATAACGCCTTGGACTGTCTAGCCGGTGCGAAAATTTTCTCTATAATGGATCTAAATTCAGGCTACTAGCAAATACAGGTTGACGACAAAGATAGAGAAAAGATAGCCTTCGTGACATTAGATGGTCTTTATGAATTTAAAGTCATGCCATTTGGACTATACAACGCAACTGTTACTTTCGAATGGATGATGGACACAGTACTAAGGGGCCAAAAGTGGAATATTTGTCTTTGCTATCTAGATGATACCATCGTGTACGCACCGAATTTCCAAGAACATTAAATACGCTTGAGGAAAGTTCTGAAGTGTATCCAGGGAGCGGGACTGACACTAAATTCGAAGAAATGTTCATTTGGCAAAAAGAAGCTAAAGATACTGGGACACCTAGTTGATCAAGATGGAATCCATCCCGATACACATAAAATAGTAGCCGTAGCAAAGTTCCCTACCCCAGAAAATATCGCCGATTTCCGAAGTTTCTGCCTATATTCTCATACTATCGACGATTCATCAAAAATTTAACTGATATCGCGGAATCTCTAAATGACTTATTGAAGAAAGGCGCAAAACTTTCTTTGAATCCGTCACAGAGGAACTCTTTTCCAACACTCAAAAAATTACTGACCGATGGCCCTGTCTTGTGACATTTTCTTCCGGACGCGGAAACAAGGATATACTTGGACGCTAGTGGGTATGGAATCGGCGCAGTGCTGGTTCAGATCCAAGATGGCAGAGAAAGACTCATAGTCTACGCATCCAGGTCCCTTACTGCAACTGAAAGAAACTATTCTACAACCGAAAAGGAATGTCTTGCCGTGATCTGGTGATCAGTAAATTCAGGACGTATCTATATGAAAAATCTTTCACAGTAGTTACGGATTATCACTCTTTGTGTTGGTTATCCAAAGTTAAGGATCCATTGGGAAGACTGGCTTGGTGGGCTCTCAGATTACAAGAATACATCAATATTAAGTACAGGAGTGGCCACAAACCTTCTGATGCGGATTCTCTGTCAAGGAAGCCCCTCGTTGAACCAACAACGGAAAGCAATGACGAAATCCCTTGTAGCTATCACGGATTACACAAAAGAGCAACGAAAGGATAAACAATTGAAGTCCATCATAAAAATCCTCAAAAGAGGAGAAGCGTACCAAAGTTATCAAATGAGAAGTGATAAAAGAAACTATGTTCCGATGGGACATCAATGCCTTTTGGTGGTAACAAAGCAGCTTCGTAGCGATGTCCTAAGAAGTCTTCACGATGCTCCTACCACCGGTCATTTCGGTTTGCTAAAAGAAGAATAAATGACACAATAAAAAAGAAATAATTTTGGCCAGGGTTATATGGGAGCATACGTCGATATGTGTCACACTGTCCAAAATGCCAAAGACGGAAATCACCATCATAACTTCCGCCGTTAAAACCCCCGGGGAAGCTTCATCCGATAAAACCTCCTGATAGACCGTTTGCCATAATTGGAATAGATCTACTTGGACGCTTTCCAGTTACCTGAAATGGGAATCTGTGGATTATTGTTGCACGGATTATCTGACCAGATTCACAGTCACAAAGGCAATACCAACTGTTGAGGCAGCCAAAATTGCTAAATTCACAGTTGAAAAAATTGTACTGAAACACGGAGCACCCAAGGAAGTTGCACTCTAACAAGTTTTCTTTTTGCACTGTAAAGTAATATTTAATAATCTTTGATCGACATTTATTGCACACTAATGCACATTTTTTGTCGAAGAATGAAAAAAAAACCCTGAAATATTGGTGTCAATCATAATGGTTCAATTCGTGTAACGAAACAATCACACGAACAATGAAAATGCGATTCGTTAAAACATTACCTAAGTGTTTCATTATATAAGAGAATAACTGCCTCTGATCTTCTAATACTTCTTTATTAAGTTAATCTCACAATTTGCAAAAATTTTTAGTGGAAATACATGTGTCTTTAACCAGTTTTAGGCTGTTAATATTCAAAAGATGAAAAAAATGTCGTCGGAAGATGCCTTTCCATTTAACAATCCTGAAAAATATATATCTGGAGTGTACACACTGAAAATACGCATCGCATTCTTAGAAGCACGATATTTTTCAGATGCACTCGCCCATATATTTAGTAACTAATGCATAAAAAGTTAAAATAATCGAGTAATTTATTTAAAATTAACAGAAATTATAAATTTTAAAAGATTATCATGACGAACACTGTTGCAAAGAGAAAATGATATTAAATGAAATAAATAAAGAACGCAAAAAAGAATAAAGCGCTAATATAAGAAGTGGAACTATATTAGAAAACAAATTATGAGACGAAAAACAGAAAATCCTTTCAAAATGCAAAAGAGTTGTTTCTAACCTTGCGAGAAGCAGGTGCATTATATGCGGACATTCACACTGAAATGGCGTACATCATTTTACATTTGTCGTGACAGCGTGCGTTGTCAATTCACTATTCTATCATGAATGGTTGCTACTCTAAGAAATGAAAAAATGAGAGGAATAACAAAAAAAATGTTATAAACATGAAACCACTTTAAGATGAAGTGGGTACCACAAGAAAAGAGAAAAGATGTTTTTTTTTAAATCTGTTATTTTTTTAATCTTTTTTTTTGGCCGGTTTTGGTAAATGTTCAAGAAAAAAGGAAATATTCTCTTTTTCTTATAAGACTAATTTTCCAAAAAAAAAAAAAAAACTTTAAGTACATTTTTTGGAGGGGTGGAAGTATTAATCATAACAAAAAAAAAAGCAGTACCATGAAGAGCCATTCACATATTCTTCCAACCACAAGAGTACTTGTTATATATATCTTTCACATTTACCGAAAAAATTATCTCAAAGGAAATATTAATTAAAGTCAAACAATTACAATAAACACTTGTGGACAAAATTTTTGTTCAGTTAAAAAAAATAGCAACAAGATTTAATATGACCTACAGCAAAAGAAAAAGAAAAAAAAAACGCTTGACATAGGAAATTATTATTTCTACTTATGAATTGTCAGAGCCATAAGATGTGAGAAAAAAGTTAAGAGTTTAAAAATGATCAAAATCTAACTGATTTGATTCAGCTGAATCAGAAACTTGATTCGGTTCTATCCGTTTAATATAAGGACCTATTTACCAAATGCCATCACTCTAGCCTCTAGTATTCTTCAGATATGACGTACGAGCACATACAAGCAAGCATCATTCACATCCGTTTAGTTCGTTATGTTTTTGAATTATTGAGTAAGCGAGCACAAAAACAGATTCACGTTATCGTTTTTCGAACTCAGGGAGGTCTAAAAAGTGCAGAAATCTCGAATTAGAATTTTTTGACAATTAGAATATTTTCTTTATATTTCGTATAGGGAAAAGTGAAAGCAGAAATGTAAAAACTGAACGATTAACAGGATTTTTTTCGGATTTCTAATGCAAAGAACATTGCATCTTTGAATATCTTAGATTTGATTTGTCAATCCTTCCATTATTTTTAACAATTAAATCTAAAATGCAGCATATGCCTGATGAGTTTAATTCTGTCACAAATCTCGTAAGTATAAAGGGAATAACTGAAACAAAGAAATATTTTGCTGTAGGATATGCTGAAAAAAATTAATTCGAATCAGAGATTGAACTATACGGAAATAAGATTTTTAACTATCTAAACTTATTTGATAAGATTGGTAAGCTAATGAAATTTTGTATTCTAAAATAGTGTGAGAAGAATTTTGTATCTCATAGTTTATCCTAAAGTTATTCTGGAAAACAATAATTTCTTTCTTTGTTTATTTTCAAAATAATTTATTTTATTAAATGTTTTTTTCAATTTTTGGATTTAAAAAAAATATGAAATGAAAGCAGCAGGCTGGTTTCCTCTCGCCTCTATGGTATGTATACTTATTTGCATCGCCTTAACCCTTTCGCGAATAGACGTGTCATATATGCATCACCTACGAATGTCTCTCACAGCCGGGTGTACATTTCTAGAATTTGAACTCATGGGACGGTGATGCATTTTAAACTGGAACAATTTTTAATCGTCAATAAATGGTTCCCTGTGGCCATTACTTTTGAAATAAATATAGTTTTAATATCTTGACCTTCAGTTCGCTCATATTCAGCCTGACTTTGGTATTTTGCTCATCTACTGTTGCGGGGGAGGGAGAGTAATGTAAATAAACAAAACTGGGTTGTGTAATTTTCCACTTGATAGAATCATTCGCGTTTTTTTTTTTTTTTTTTTTTTGCTATTACTATGTAACTGTAGTCTGGTCGCCTTTTATTGTCAGTTCTGTTGTGTTTTGAGTAGCTTTAGGATACATTTCGTGCACTTCTCTTTTTATTACGGAAAGCCTTGGTTTCGGTTTATTATGGCAAACAGGTGCGATTTGTGAGAGGATGAATGTGCTCGAATTGTGGTAGAACCTCTGAAATCCCAGCAGTTTTCAAACGTGAATGATTCACAACCTGACTTCCGAGTGTAGTGACGCAATGTGTTCTGTACGACGCTTTGTGCTTTATAATATAACGAAGGAAAAAAAAACAGTATGGATGCCTTTTTCAAAGATGGCGACTAAACTTTGTTCAAAATCTACTATTTTGGGATCAAAAATTATTTTGTTTATCAATACTTATGTACCAAATTTCAATTATCAAAATCATTTCACATTTACATTTCTGGAGTTATTGCATCCACATGTACATGAGCAACAAATAATCTCTCCTCCAAAATATTTGGTGCACAATTTAATGCTCATCTAAAATTGCGATGACAAGCTTTCGTTCCATCTTTCATTCATGTACCATTTTGCATTTATGAGGACGTATGGACTGAGAAATTAGCAATTCTCCTTCGTCAGCCCTACTTTTGATAGAAATCCACAAATCTAGTGTTTAAGTTACACATCGAGTTTCATTTTCTCGATCGATGTGTTTTTCAGTCTTCGGGCACACTGACAGAAAAACACAATTCCAAAAATAGAAAGGGCTGAAACGTCAAAATTCGTCGAAAGGCCGAGGCCGATCATTTTTAGCGATTGCTTCTTTTATATTTCGTTTACAAAAGTTTTAAAAAATGAAAATATTTTATTTCCGATATATAAATCATGTATATAACTAATTGGTTGAATTAAATCCGTAAAAACCATTAAATTGGAAAAACTTATTTTGTAGGAATCAAGACAAATAATGGTTGGAATAACAACAGATATTAATTACAACAGCAGCAGCATGGAAGAGATCTTCAGAAATTTCTATTATCCGCTTTAAAGAATGAGAGCTGAAAGTTTCGTGGAAAGAATTGGAAACATTTTATTTGCAACGGAGCTAATAAAGCTCACTTTCGCATTGATTTCTGCTTTATCGATGCATTTCCCCCAAATCGATATTTTAAGGGTGTCAGGCGCACAGCCTGATATCTGCCAACAAAGCTAACACACATTTTGTTTGCCTTTTTTTTTCGCCCCCTCCTTTCCATCTTTTCTCTTAAGCGAATGAGAAATAAAATCAATCCCCTCGGAAAAGTTATAGGCTCGGGTTTTTTTTTCTTCTTTTTTTTGGAAATCAATTTACGACTATCAAAAAAGTCCCGGGTGATCGAAAAAATCAGGCCCATTTGCAGCAAGTTGATAAATCGATTCAAATTGTGTTGGTTTATCGATTATCAAACGGAATCTGGTTGTTCCGAAAGCAGAGAATATTTTTAAACTAATAAGAGCGAGAAGACAATGTTTAGAATTTTATTTTATTTCTCTGTTTCAGACCTTTATTTTTCTCTATCTAATTTTGAGTGCAGAAACTAAATTTACTGGTTTTATATTAGATTTGGTTGCAAGTCCGGTTTAAATTATGAAACGAATGATTTTGGGTTGTTCTTTACAATACTTTAAATGTATTATTTGGTACTGCTTTCAGCATATCAATTGAGATATTTGAATGCCTTTTTCGACCGTGCATTTGTTTATCGATGTAAGGTCAAAATGATAAAGTGTTGCCCATTCCTAGTCTGCACAACCTGATCGCCTTCTCAGGAAAATTTAGGGCTCTGTGATTGATGCATAATAACCTCCATATCTCAGCTGAACATGCTGCGGTTCTTCGGACTAAGACCAGTCCGTTAATCTGGAAAAAATGCATTTTTATACCTCTGAAAGAGTGGCAGCCCGCTTACTTATTCAACGACATCATCCCTGTATCTGAGGTGCTTCCGAGAGGTTCACGTCACAAGGCAAAGCATTCATGTGATGCAAAATGCACAAAAAAAAGGGGGAGGGGATCACAAAATTTGTTACACCATGTCATAGACAAGGATCATAATGTAAGAGCGAAAAGGAAGTTCTTAATGTACGCACTCATCCTTGAGATTTTGACGAATCTCTAAGTATACGATCTCATCCAAACCTCATTGATTTATTAGTGTACTCAAGAGCGAGTCTTCACCAGGCAGGATGGGGAAGATGTGAGAGTTTCGACGGATATTGGGGAGGAAATTCAGAAGGAAGCTAGGATGACGTATCCGTGTCTTGGGGTGTTTACAGTCTTGTTTTAACTGATTCTTTATTTAATTATTCTGGTACTGCTTCTAGTTGTTTGTTTTTTATGTAGGATTATAGCTATTAAAAACTATACGTTTCTGCTCATATACTTGATGCTTTTTTTATGTGTTTGTCATTCTAGATCTGCTTCATATTTTCACCTTGTATTTGTGTCATTCACCTATTTTTTACTTTCTATCATGGGATATGATTTTAGACATTGGTACATTGTTTGATATTTCTATATGTCTATGTCTACGAGACTACTATATTTACTCTGCCTTCCATCCTTTGGACATTCTGATATTATTTTTATGCTTATGTGAGTGACTGCTTTCTCTATGCACTGCTTTCTCTATTCAACTGAGTCTCTTGAACCCAGAATTGGTTTGCTAACTATTTAATTTAAATATTTAATTTTACCCAAATGAACTATAATGTATGTCCGTATTTACTGCCCATATTCTGGCAATGACTGTAAGCCTTTCAATAAATAAATTATGGTTCCCCCCCACCCCCCGCCGACCTTCAAGTTATTACACCCTTTCGAGTAGGCAGGTCGTCGGGGAGTACCAAGACTAAATATAAGATCTCGTGAAATGAAAAAGAATTATATCCGTTTTCCTGTTTTTCCCTTTGCATATACATGAACATAATAACTTACTTAAATATATTCAGTTCTTTACTCAATGTTTTTAAATTAAATTTTGAACTAAATTCCTTAATGTTATATCCGGAAGTTGATATACTAGCAATCCAATTTACGAAACGTCGAAAATAAAGGACATATCAAAACTCCTGAAGCCTCTAATGCAATTATTCTAGAGTTTTGTTATTCTTTATAATCTCATAGAGCAATAGAAATCAACTTAATCATCTTGCAGATAGTTTATAATCCTAGTTTTGTATCATTTCCATAACAAAAAGATGCATAGTTGATCAGAATAGGAAAAAAATAAGTGAACTGCACGAATATAATATGAAAATGGATTTCTATATCGAAACGGGAAACAAATCTGTCTCATTTTTTTACCTCTATCACCGAAAACATTCCCTACTTCACCAGCAGAATCCCCACCTTGAAAAGTTTTTTTCCCCATTTTTAAAAGAAAAAAAGAAAAATGTTTTAAAAGTTGATATTGAGATGAGGATGATCTATAGTTTTTTCCCCTAATAAATTTAATCAATGGACCTAAAAATTTTATAGTAAACAACCCCAGAGGTATTTTAATTCTTATATCTTTGCAATAATCAGGGTCTATAGTTTAACACTGCTTTCAATTAAGATCTTAATATCTGGAACAACAAGCTTTGTTCAACAGGTTTTTTTTTTTTTTTTTTTTTTTTTGTAAAATTCTGCTTTTTTGGAAAAAAAAATATTTAGATATAAATCACATACTGATTACATATGAATATTTTTTTTAATCTTACCTAAATATAATTTGGTCATTTAAATCAAAAATCACGAATGGACTTAGTTTTATATATTATTCGAAACAATCCATACAGTATCTGTAGGAACTAGTCTATATTACAGTATTCATTTTATGGTTTATTTATCATTACCATCACGCCCATTTTGCAGAAAGAAAAATATTTTCTCCGAATGAAGCTCTTGAAGCAGGAACGAAAATTCAGGCACTTGGGGGCGCAGAAAATGAACTTCGTTCGGACGGGTCTGTTTGTAGCAAAACTTGTGCGATGTCAGTAGACACAGGAGCTAATACGACCCTGTTGGGAGTGAATTTACCCCAGAGGTTGAAAGGACAACCTATTTCCAAGCCTCCTGGTTCTCCTTGTGGATTGCTGTGGATGAAGTCACCGTGGCTGGAACCTCTAATTTCATTCAAGAATTCGGCTTTGTTTTGTATTTGAATAGGAGTGTGATCTAAATAAGAGCCAAGGAATCTTCTGTGTATCCGGACAAATTATGTCGTCGCAGAGGAACCTTTCCCGCAAAGGCAGATGAGCTCTTTAAAGGATCCTGTGTTGAGAGCTGCGAACAGTTCTGAATCAGTGCCGAGAATGAACCGGGAATAGGCGGAAAAATTCCTGTCAAAGTTTTGGAGACGATGGCAAAGAATTCCTGGCTTTCAAGCTGACTCCGGAAGGTTCTGTTGAAGCATTTTTATATTTGGTTAGTTTGATGCAGCAAGCTGAAAGTGGGCAATCGGCCAGCTTGGTTAGAATTCGTTACGGAGAGTTCTGTTTGACTTCTAGAGATACCTTGCATTTTAAAAAACGGGTTCATGTCTAGATGTACAATCTGAAACGGATAAGAGGTCTAAGCCCCAAGAGAGGGTTCAGAAGGATCTTTTACTATTGCCAACATAGCGAATGATGTCGTCAGGGAAATTGCGGAGGTCGTCCAACGCCGGAAAAAGATTGTTCACATCAATCGGTGGCCAGTTATTGATTCTAACGGGACTGCAGAGCCGTCAGTCCTTGAAGAGGAGAACAATGTTAAAAATCTCTAATGATGCTTCCGAGCACAGTTAATTTTATCGTAGGAAAGACGTTTTACAATCAGCTCTATTAGATGCTGATCGGTTCAGGATCAGTGATTCTGGGTTTGGCGACCATTTGACGACTTGGCAATTAATTTGGAAACTTTATAGTTAATTATAGAAATTGGGTTCTTATTTTTGTGTGTAAAATCATGTTTTTTCAGACAAATCTTTTATTATATATAAACTTAAAAAGCAAAACCTTATCTGAATATAATATT
>JAPMOR010046156.1:0-13723 GCA_026543865.1 Argiope aurantia | reverse complement strand
AGGTGTGTGTGTGTGTGTGTGTGTGTGTGTGTGTGTGTGTGTGTGTGTGTGTGTTATAAGATACCGGAATATCAGAAATGAATTCCGCTTTTATTAAAAATTTATATCTTTTCCTATCCTTTTTTTATTTATATCTTAAGTTTTAATTTAAGATAATACAACATATTGAGAAATGAAGAGGATAAATAATTGAAATGAATTCGCATTCGGTCAAACTTAGATTTGATGATAATCTGTTTGGCCTATTCCGTGTCTTACGATCTTATTGCTTAGAATGTCACTTTTGAAATGCTCCGTGAAAAAGCTGAGAACTTCCGTCCTTTACTTCTGGGCAATCATTACAATTCATTTTCCTTTTCTAAAAAGAAGAAGAAAAAAAAAAAGACACGCTGAGTTGTAACTGTTCTGCTCGCTCGGAATTCACCGGAAGGAGATTGGACGTTATCTCAAAAACCGGAGTTGAGAAGATTTACCCAAGATTACGTGGCACGCGGGGGAATTTAAACAACGGGTAAAAGAGGGACACAGGGTCGAGAAAAGAAGTGAAGTGGGCGGAAGGAAGTCAGGCCGAGATTTGGAAACAGGCCAAAAGGTTCCGGTGCCTCGCCTCCAACTCCCACTCGCTACCTTCAGTTGCGTGGGGCAGATTTTCTTTTAACGTATTCGTGCGTTTTCAGTTTGGAAAAGAGCGGCAACTCTTTCAAATCGTCGTAAAATCAAAGACCTGCTGAAGTGTTTGCTTGGTTAGAAAAATAATTTCCGAAGGGGTGGAATTGTTTCTCGAGTTTGGAAGGAAGTTTGATTGGGTAAAGATCCCTATTGAAAAATAATACATTGCTCTCAAGAGATTATTTCTTCAAGTATCTTGTTTGTTAACATTTTCATTTTTGTTATTTATATTAGAAAAGAAATTCAACCCTTATCTATGAAAATGTAGCATTTTGTGTGGGGGGTGGGGACGCATGTCAAATGCTCTTTGCCTGTTTACATACTAACTCTTGCAGGTGCACGTTTATTTATTGTTCTTCTTGAATATAAAGTTAATTTTATATAAATTTATAAGAAAAAATGATAAGAACTCGTGCTGGCATAAACAGATATTAGAAAATGATCATTACAAGACCATTGCCGAATAAAATATATTGTAACGATACTTATTCTAACTTCTTCTTGTGTTCAGCCGACCACCCCGCCACCACTGAACGTGGTGGGGTGGTCGTTTCGGGCCTATTAATTATTTTTTCAAATGTTGTGTTGATATTTTTTACTTTTTATGAACATTTCTATTATATATTTATTATATACTAGCTTTTACCCGCGACTTCGTTTGCGTGGAAATTTTGATGTGTATGTATGAGAACTGACGGTCTGATCAACACTTGGCAGTGTCTGTCTAAAATCACCTGCGAGCAAAACGGCAAAGCCGCCTGTCACCGCCTGATTGCCGTGGATTTCCTGCAGGCTGCGGTTTAGCACCTCTAATGCATACTTGTGCGATATTATGCACTCGTCCCACACTATCAACTTGTACTGCTGCAAAAGGACTCCCCGGTCGTTGTTTTTGGTGATGTTGCATGCTGGGGTATGTTCGCTTGCAAGATTAAGCTGCAATTTGAAAACGGAATATTCAATATGACCACTGTTAAGTACAGTTGCAGCAATGCCCGAGGAAGCTACAGCCATAGCTATATTGCGGTCCTTGCGGAGTTGGGCTAGCAGGAGATTCAGCACAAATGTCTTACCCGTACCCTCTGATGCGTCAAGAAAGAATAATCCCTCCTCTCCACTATTTACTCGTTTCAGAATCGTTTCGTAGATTTGACGCTACTCGGAAAGTAATCCTGGTATCATTTCATTGACATGAGCTTCTAAAACCGCTATGTCGTAGTTTAGTTCCTTCACAACTTCGCTTGATAATTCCCCTCTTCTCTGTGGTGTGGGTAGACCGAAATCAGTGAGACATTTTCCAGACATGGAAATCATTTTATCTTCAATCAATACCAAAGCTTCGTTAATGATTAGGTCATCTGAGTGCCATGCATCTTATACACGATATCTTCTGATAAAGTGTCCTTGTATTTATCCCACAGCTGGAGGGGGTTTGAAGTCCGCAAGTGCTCACTAAAATTGCAAACAGGTCTTCTAGCTACTTTCATAGCCCGAGTTTTATTACTCCTCTTCGAAAGATTAGATTTGCGTTTTCTGGGCATTTCGAAAAACTATCAAATAATAACAAATCAAAAAAATTAAAACTAACCTAAAAACTGATGCACTTAAAACTATAAGCATATGCGAATAATATATAATTAACATAAATACAATTTAGTTACAAAAACATACAATTAACCTAAAAACAATTGATTTACAATGTTACCTGAAATAAAATAAAACAGCGAGTCCGTATTTCTTTAAAATCAATTCGAGTCTATTTTATTTATCGATCGAGATTGAGATAGCTACAAAAGTATAATACACATAATTTTTTAACTTTTAATTAAAATGAAAACACTGTTGTCAACAATCAGAACACACTGCGCATGCGTGAATTTTCAACGCCAGTTGTGGTAACACAAATGCGTGAATTTTCTACGCCGGTTGGGGTAACGCAATGCAGATTAGAAATTTTTAATTTCCTTTGATCTGTTTTATTTTAATTTAAAAGTACTTCAGAATGAATACGAAAGTTCGATTAATTAACAATGTTTAATTTTAAATGCATCAAACACCAAGAAAATAAACAGAATCGTTTGAAATAATCGGTCGAAAATATATTAAGCCTAACCTCATTAGTGTGGGGGAAAAAACTGAAGCCTTACTCATTTTTGGCCTCATATTTTTGGTGAGAAAGTTAGTTTTTAATTAATAAAAAAATAACCACTCAATTAACCAGAATAATTAGTAGCCTATGTCCTATTCCAGACTATAATCTATCTCTGTGCTAAATTTCATACAATTCCGTTCAACCGTTCTAGCGTGATTGACTAACAAACATCCATCCATCCATCCGTCGAAACTTTTACATTTATAATAGTAGTATAGATTACTTTTATATATTTATTATTTTATGTAATGAAGTAATATATATTAAAACCTTCAAAATATAATATAAGAATAGTATCTATGTATTCTTTTAAAATAATTCAAATTATTAATTTAGAATGAATTATGAATTGAAACCAGAACAGACAATTTTATTGTTAAATAAATTAAAGCAGTACTTTAGAGATTGCAGCTTTACATAGAAATGAAAGAACATGCACTTTTTGAAATCAGTTTTAATAAATAATTTTTGAAACAATTGTTGTTCTTACTCAAGCATAGAGGAACATTACATTTGGTGCAATTGATTCTAATAAAAATCTTTGCAAGACGGCATATTATAACTTAATTTGTTCTCAATATGTTCTGGTCAATGGTCCATTTTGTCAGACTGAACAGTTCTTACGAAAGCAGATTTCCCCTTTTTTCGTGTCAGCTCTTTCTACAGCTCCTTTTGTTGACAGAATTGAGTATTAGTGCAAAATGACGCAGCTAAATTTCATTTGAACTGTATAAGCTTCATTTCAACACCCGTGCTTCCAAGTTGATCCTTAATACACTTGGATAATAACCAAGCATTTATGATAGCAAAATGAACTAAATGATAAAAGATACAAAAATATCATTTTTTTTACTTCCCATAATTATTTTGTACCTTCTAATAAAGCTAAGAGATACGTTTTTGTTTGTATTTGCATGATGTTGCCAAGTTGCTATTAATAAATTTCGCTCACTTTATAATTAACTATGAAATCGAAGAAAACCCAAATGCCGAAAAAATATTTTAAAAAACAATAGGTATTTCGGATAAAGTTTTTCCAACATGAAAAAATTATTATTTTGATTAATTTGGCCATTTTAGTATGACGTTCTTTGCTTCTAACTTGTATTTTTACTGAAATAGAATTGTTATTGTCATCTATTGATGAATTTAAGGGCTGATGACAGGAATCCAGTTTTTCCCATATTTGCTGCTTAATGTTGCCATTTGGGAAAAGTAAGAATATATGTAGCCAAATGGTTACACTATATTTTGTGGGGTTAATTATAGTCTCAATAATGCACAAAAAATGAATATATATCATGTTTTCTATCAACTAAAATTCAGCAAAACATTTGATTGAATGCTCCTTGATATAAAATAATAACATTCAAGATTATTTTATTAAATATAACAATTACGAGTGAGGAATATATAAAGTTTCAGAATTTGTGATAATTTTTTTCGAACTGCATTTATATATTCAAACAATTCAAAAACAACTATTTGAGTGGTTTAAAATAAATTTTGAATCAGAAGGGTCTGCCTTCCACTAACGGTTTAAGAATGAACTATAACATGACGATTTGATTAAACATCTTGTAATCTAATTCTTGAGAAGGTCCACAGTCAAGAAAACCTTGAGTATACGCGCTTGCGCAAAATCATCTTTCTTTAACCAGAATGCAGATGGAAAATTTTTTTGCAACTTTTACATAACAAATTTCATTCTGAAATACTCAGACAGACAGACAGACAGAGTGCCTCTTCATAACCCTGACGTTTACAGAACACCAGATGGATAGACACATAAACAATTTCAGAAATGATTCTTCGAGTGGACGGAGATCAAGTACGTCGGAATGAATGAAAATCTCGTGATATCATTTCCATTCTTCCTGCACACGAAATGAAAATGGGAGCCTTGTGAGTAAAAAGTTATTTGCGCTTCAGGTAAGCTGGGCGAATGCTATAAAAAAATCAATAATGATTTTTTTTAAGTTAACAGAGTTTAATTTACAATAAGTAATGATTATATCTGCAAAATAGTTAAATATGTAATCTGAGATCAAGTATATCAAACAAATATGTAATCAAAATTATCTTTGTTGCTGCGTTGATGAAGTCGAGAACCTTATCATATCAGATCCCATTGGGTGTTCCAAAATCATTGTAAAAAATTCTTCAATGAATTCCATTTTCCTTTCTGCTTATTTATATAGAATAATCTACAATTAATATTTTCAAAATTGTGTACACCATCAAGAAGAAAAAAGTTCACAATTATTAACAAATTTTTACACAGATTTCAGAAAAAAAAATGCAAAAGAACAAAGATTTATTTTTAATTAAAAACTTTTTTTCCACTGGGCATTGTTATAATAAAAGAAGCCCCATTTTACAATCCTTGATTTAAATCTTATTTTAAACTCCATTAGCTTGTTTCTGCATTCTTCCGAGAGAACCGCTCCGCACTGAAACTCACCAAAACAGTTAAATTAGTCCGCTCTTGCTAAATTAAATGAAGGTAAATACAAAACGAACTGTCCCACTTAAAGTACAGACTTCAGTGCTCAAAAGAGTTGCTACAAAAAAAAAAAAATTCCCCTCTTCCCTTCCCGTTATTCCCCTCTTCCACTTCGCTTCTTCTTTTTTTCTTCTTTTTTTTTCTTTCCATCGGTAGCAGGAAACCATTAAGCTCGGGTCGTGATCAAAAAGGAATGTAAAACATGATAAACTAATTTAATTTAGATTCACGAAGAATTTGAACATAAAAAGTAAGCAGGCCGTCTTTACTGCAGAAGCGAATTTTTGCAAGATTGCTAAGGTTTTTAACTTTTTTTCCTCTGTTTTTTCCCTGGTTACTTTTTAAAAAAAATTAAACTTCCTTTTTCATACACGATACGCTCTTTCTAGGGATGCACGAACTCTACTTTGAAAATTTCATATTTTATTTCATTTCAATATAAACTTCTAATTTGGCGCAAGCTGTAAAACAGAATAGAGTGTTCCCAATTTTTCACAATTTTCACTGTAAAATAAGTATTCAAATAAAATTTACAACAATTTCCAACTATATAAAAGATAATTAATGTTATCTACCTATTTCGACTTGCAATATTTTTAATCTCAGCGTTTTTGAATTAATTGTTCCTCGAAATTCACCATCGGGATTATCACGAGTACGTGACGAAGAATTTGTCAATTAAATGATTTGTCATTCCAAATTGAAGTACTGTAATGACCGGCTCCGTCTATCGGAATCACAAGACGAATTTAACCCCCTATTTAATTCGATAGAAAGAGAGGAGAGAAAGGTTCCTTTGAGAGATAGATCCAAAATAATGACTTCAAAATTTTATGTTAATTGTATATTAATATTTAACCTTGCCAAATGAGTGTTTTTTTAAATATATCCTAAAACTATTTGGACTATTTACCGTAAACCATTATTATTTACTAAGGTGTGTTTCAAATTTTTAGGGACACCATATAAAAACATAAAATCGGAATAATTTTTACCTAATATCTGTAAAAACTTCTTTGAAAATCATGACAAATTAAATATTTAAAAAAATCTTAGATAATTAAATAAATATCAATTCTAATAAAAGAAAAAAATAGAAAAAAAATGCCAAATTTGTGTTTCAAATTTTTAGAGACAGCTAGATGAGATGGTATATAAATTCAAGTTAAATCTTTATTATTGCTCATTTTCATTTATTACCAGTTGTTTTAATAACTTAAAAAGCTTATATTGAAAACGTCCACGTTAGTACTTAATTTTTTGCCGAAGAAATATGGCTAAAGTTAAATGGTTATCAGATATTGAAAAAGGCCAAAAAAAAGCTGATTACAACGAAAAAAAGTCTTTGAGAAATATTGCAGCCATCATAAAACGTTCAAAACGTGCTGTGGAAAATTATGTGAAGAAGTTAAATGGGAAATCAACTGCCATTCAAAAGCGAGGACCTAAGCCAAAGCTCGATTCACGTACCCGCAGGAGAATTATTCAGAAATGTGTAAATGGAAAATCATCAGTACGAAATGTAACAAAATAATTGAAACTGGGATGTTCTTACACTACTGTTTGGAGGTCCATCAAGCGCAATAAAAACATTAAATATGTGAAAAAGGTTTGCAAACCACCACTTGCCAAACAATACAAATTACAACGTTTATCCTGGGCAAAGGAATACATGCATTTCAAAGATGAGTGGATAGAAGTCATGTTCAGCGACGAGAAGAAGTTTAATCTAGATGGGCCAGACGGTTGGAGATATTACTGGCATGATCTAAGAAAAGAACCAGAGATTTTCTCCAAAAGGCAAATGGGCGGTGGATCTGTTATGATTTGGGGAGCTTTTAGCTTCAATGGTACATGCGAACTGGCATTTGTGAATGAAAGAATGGATTCTGATCGATACCAAGAAATGTTACAAACACATTTACTTAATGCAGGACCTGAAATATGTGGTCCAAATTGGATTTTTGAACAGGATAATGCATCTATTCACAGCTCAAAATCATCAAAAAAGTGGTTTAGAGATAACAATGTGAAAGTTATGGATTGGCCAGCTAGAAGCCCCGGTCTAAACCCCATTGAAAATCTATGGGGTCTCTTGGCAAGAACAGTTTATGAAGAAAGGTACCAATTTCATTCGAAAATGCAACTTGAACAAGCAATAATGGATGCTTGGTATTCTCTGGATCCAACACTTCTTTAGAACCTAATATATCCCATGCCAAACAGAATATATGATGTCATCAGAAAATATTGTGCTAATAATGAACGGTAAAAGAAGTTTAATTTGAAGTTTTGAAGCTTTTAATTCCACTGTCCCTAAAAATTCGAAACACAAAATTTGTGCTACTCTTTTGTACAGTTATTTCAAAATTGAAATTTATTTGTTTAATATAAATTATCTTACAATATTTATTTTGGTTATTTATCTAACTTGTCTCAGAAATAAATGTCAAATATTTATTATTTACGCTTTTATTTTCATTTTTACTGGTGTCCCTAAAAAATTGAAACACACCTTATTACCGTGAGTAATAGTAAATAACTATTGACCGTGTAGGTTACCTGCAAATTTTTATACTCAAATTTTTATACTCATATATATTTTTATTATTGCATTTTTTTTATCTTTTATATTTCAAAACTTATTAATCATATTTCTTAAAATATTTTTGATACATTAATATTTAAAAAAAATTCGCATTTATTAGATTGAAATAGGCCAAGTTATGAAGTATTGAGTGTAATTTTTATTGAATTTTAGACCCTTTCAAAGACGAGCTCTGGGATTATCCATTGATGAAGATATTTAAGGAATGCGTTGAATGTCTTAAGAGAATGAAATCGAAAGTTTTGAAACACGGGCAATTTTAACGTTGAAGACAGATTTTTTTTAATGTGCAACATTTTACTAGATTAGATTAATAATGGCCCACGAATTGAATAGAAATTCAAATTTTGTATTTTTTTCAACATTACACTTATTGATTCAAATATCCTTATTTTGGTCAATTAAATACTTTTCCAACTGTAAATATATGTCTACTTTTAATGGTTTAGAAATTACCTATTTAGACAGAATTAAAATGAGCATCCTGTATAGTAAAATTTAAAATTTTATAGTACATTTTGCTATATTTTTGTGTTCTTCAAAAAATTCTGACATTTTAAATTATTAATATCAACTCACATAAAATGATAGTGTAATTAGCAATGTCTTAAGTAACACTTAAAATACATTACACAAGATTTTCTCTTTTGTAAAAAAAAAAGAAAAAAGAATTCAACACTGAAATTGGGTATGAAAAAATATAAGCACTTCTGAAGAAGTGATATTCTTGAGTAGGGATTGCCTTGAGTGGATGTCAATACATTAGTTCATATCTTTGATTTCGATGCTTCGACTTCATGGATTTATGTGGATAAGAACTACATGTATTGCTGCCATGCCGTTATTAAAAGGCGACCTTCGATGGTCGATAACGTGAACAACTAAGAGCTCCAGCTGCCGACGTAACATAGACTCACGGAATGGTGTGGAATGCGATATCTTCGACTTAAATCCCTTTACAGCACTTAAATCCCTTACAGTGAAGCCACATTACTCTTTGAGGACACTCCTGGTTTTGAAATCTTTGATTTTATCAGAACTTCAATTTGTTACGAAATTCTGGAGCCAATAACTTCATTTTCAACAGAAGGCACACTATAACATCTGTCAAGTTATAAATCCATATCGAAACATCGTAAAGGCTGCATTTTTTGCTATAGTTTTTTAATTCTGTCTTCTATTTCAAATATTCTATTCCAACTCAACTCCATTTATCTCATGCAATAAAGTCTTTTCCATGCACTCATATTCCATTTTCTCTTGCAGACCTACATCGGGAACGTGGTGGTTTCGGTGAATCCTTACAAGAAATTGGCTCTGTACACGACGGAAGTCATCCACGCCTACCAACGCTACTCCATGTATGAGCTACCTCCACACATGTAAGTCACCTTCCTTTTTTTATTTGGAACGAACGCATATGCTGAAATGCCTATAGCGCGACTCATAGAAAATCCCCAGTAAAATTTTAATGGTGATTAATAATTATTTTTCAAAAAGTAGAAGGAACTGATCATAATGAAATATTTTCTAATATAAGGTAATTGCTGCATTTTTTTTCATAGAGAATCGAATCGCCACCTGCTGCTACTAGAACAAAATTCTGCTGAGTCGTTGTATATGTAGCCTAACCATTCATAGGACAAGCGACACTCCAATAATAAACTTTGTACTCGGGAACATCGCATCTCGTAGCTTCCCTTTGCTTTTCATGTGGTCTTGTGCGAATGTGATATTTTCAAAGCACTATAATTTTTTTAATCCTAGCGAATCTGTGAATGTTTCTTTTTATTTTTAATATAGTTTTATTCTCATTCATATGGTATTATCAACTATGGCGTGATTTTGAAATTTAACGTACAAACTGTTAGAAAAGTAAAATAAACAAAATGAAGTCAAACTCACGCAGAAATATCTAAGGGAAATATCAAGCAGATGATCTAAAGCACAAGGCTAAGTGAAATGAAAATTTAAACTGCCGAGTACCTGTTGTAAAAGGCAACAATTTACGAATACTGAAGTAGTGAATAAGACTGACCTTGTAATAAGAACATTCATCGCTGCTACTAATGTCCACGAAACTTTTTTTTAAATTTTTGCCATTCCATGAAGTATGCCGATTCAGAAAGTGCATCCATGAATGTGAAAAGTTTGAAACATTTTTTTAGGAAGTTGAATGCATGCACGTACCGACTTCTTGTAAAATTTGCTAAATAAAGTCATTTTTCGTAATATTCTCTAGTTAATTCCAAATAATTCGAGTTTTTTTTTGCTTCTTATAAAAATGTACATCTATTTTAATTACCTTGAATATTACGTATGTATTTATTAAAAATAAAGAGAACAGAAAGGGCGAGAAATCATGTCTTTCAACTACTCGAAAAAGCGAAAAAAACTGTTTTTTTTAATAAAATCCTTATTTTAGAAAGATATTTACTCGCTGCAATCTTAAAGACAGTTTCATATCTTGTTCGTAAACTTTGTTTAGAAAAAAATTCATAAAACATTTGGCTGTGAAACTCGATTCTGTGTTAAAGAAAACCATGAATCGTTTCTGAGACAATCTATCTTAATTGGATGGACATAAATTTTAATGAATTTTAAATGTATGAAAGGAAATGCTTAGATATCGTAAAAATGTTTTGATGGGAGGCAAGTTACAGCCCTGCCATGAGATTGTTCGTGCGTGAACTGTAACTTCAGCTTTATTATTCTCAACTTTAATCCTCAAATTTGTTACATCGCGCATCCTCTGTTGAGATCAGTTCGATTCGTCTATGCAATGTGCTAGCTATCTTTGGCGAGCAACTGTTTCTCCCAAAATATTGCATTCCAGGCTTTTAAACGATATATTACTGAATAGAAATTTAAAATCACACTTTTGATGTTTGATAAGACTGGAAAATATGAATTTTGTGAAAATTGGAAATTGTGAAAATGCTTCTATCTTCTCTGTTTGCCCTTGGAAAGAGGCTTAAATGATCGACGCAGCCATTACAATTTTACCGTGTTGAGTCTATTGCTAAATTTGTGGGTCGTTCAGTGTTTTTTTCCGACAAAAATGTTGGATATAAAGTATAAATTTGCAACTAGAATGAGAATATATTTTACTCTCCATGCCTTCTCGTTACTCCTGAGGGTACACGAAAAGGTTGGGATCTATCTCCTCCCATCGATGACGGGACGTACTTCCTTCGGGAAGGATTGTACCATGGCCGGTGATGGTCCTTAGGGCTCAATCACAGTTCCCGCCAGTGTTGCTGTTGCTGTGGTCCGTTCATTCAAGTTTCCTTCGTGTGCCTTCGGGCAGGTTGTAGTAATCAGTTTGTGATGTATTTTCCACCAGACGTTTTGCTTTATATATGTAGATTCTGCCTTGTTTCAACTAAAAGAGTTCTTAAGTGTATGTTCCATCGTAATATAAATGCTGTTAAAAATATACAAGGTGGTCAAAATTAAAACACTCTTACTCTGATCTCTCTATACAACGAACTACTCAGCGTAAAGGCTCCGAAATGGATGAACATACCATTCAAGACATGGGGAAACGGAATATGCGAAAAAACTTATTCCAGACACTCCGATAGATGGCACTGTGCAACAGAAAATTTGCTAAAAAGACACAAATAATCATTAAAAAAAACCGCATGTAGTATGAAATTTTTCCATTTTAATTTCTATTGCTGATATGAAGAAAAAAAGAAGATAAAAAGTGAAGAAACTGAAACTGTCATTGTAACTGCAATTTCGCACTGTAAGCACAAAAGTTTGCATAAATCCTTGCTTTGCTGCTACGGTTCTAGGCATAAAAGGGATAAAGCTAGGAAAATGCCATTCTTATCAGCGATTGCCTGTGAAGTTATTTTATGATAACAAAGGAAATGCCGCAGCTGCACATCGAAAGTTTCGGCGGTTTGAGAATTTACGCAAAGGATCAGGAAGTACCAAAGCATGCTCGAAAATGTTGTTGTATTCCAAACACAATAGCGTCAATGTCTTGATTCAATTATTTTTATGCAAACTGAAGCTCCTCCACACATTGGACTCTATGTGCAGTAGTTTCTAGCAATATTTTACTATGACAGAGCAATTGGTCGCGAGTAACCAGCTCATTCGATACATCTTAATCTCTGTGATTTTTGGTTTTGGAGATATTTAAAAAATTTCGTTTATCGAGGACGTCCGGTAAGCTTGGCAGATTTGAGAGATGAAGTGTCACTCTGCATATGAGAAGCCTCTCGATCGGCCCATTACGATCCACAATTGAACAAAATATCCACAGAATGCAAATTTTACATCTGGAAGAAGGGAACCACATTGAGCAGTTTCCCTTGCATCGATAAGGCCTTTGTGATTGAATGTTTGACACGTTCGAATAAATGTGTTACAAATGTGTATTTTGAGTCTTTTCAGCATATTTTTTGTTCTATCTATCCAACTATCGGTGTTTTTGTAGTTAAAATTTTTTTTCTCGTCATTCGTTTCCTCATGTCTTGAATAGTATGTTCAACAATTTTGGAGCCGTTACACTGAATAGTTAGCTGTATAGAGAACTCAGAGTAAGGATGTTTTAATTTTGACCGTCTTGAATATGGTGTACCATAATTTATGAAATAAACTTTAATGGACAGTAAAGCGTTCTGTAACAAGTGTTTTTCTTCTAGGTATGTGTGAATAAACTCTTTTATTTTTAATGATAAAAAATATCAAATTATCATGATGGTGTCCTTTAATTTTGATTTATTATCTGATATCCAAATAATTTCTTTGAAACTTTGATTCGTATTCAGAATTTATAAGTAAAATTGTAATTCAGATTGAAATTTTCTGTCAAATATTTTCTTTTCAAAACTTACAGTTTCAGCTACTTGCCATGAAACGTCGAAGAAAGCTTTTATTTTTGTATTTGACTTCCTTCCTTCGACATGGCATCGTGTTCGTATAATTTTGGTACAGTTTTTTTTGTATTTGGCTTAAAATTAGAAAGCAAAAGCTATTAAAGAAATTTATATTATATCAGAAAGTTTTGGAGAATCTATTCAGTATTTTTCTAACTAATATTTATTCTTAAAAAGGTAAGTAAATGAATAAATAACGATAAAAATAAATGAAATGTTGAAATTATCATAAATTATTATTTATACCAAAATTTATTTAAATTGTAATGTTTCATATCGTTTTAGGGAAAAGGAAATAGGTATCTAAATTGTTTTGTAAAATCCTCACTTAAATAGTATTGTATCTAAGGTCAAGGTATTAGGCACTGCCTCTTGAATAGAACTCAATCTGAGCTATTATTAGTAATTTTGTTTGTGCTTCATTTCCTGTTTATCACTTCAAAATTACTGCTTTATTTTTCATGTGGTAAAACTAATTATGCTTAGTAAAATAAAAAAAAATTGATTGCTGTGAATAAAATAAAAAAGATGCTGACCATAAATTATTTACTTCTTACTAATTACTTTTAGTTAACTATACCAAGAAGTCCGCAACTCACAATTCGAATTACTTTTATAATAATTTCTTCCAAGACAATCACTGCGGGTTCCTTGAAGAAATTATTCTCTGTTTCAAACATGCTGTGATGTAGGCAAATTTATAAATCGATTTGATTGTCTACTATTTATTATCCAGCAAAATGGTAAAAACTGTATTCGTAGTTTCACGATTTTGTTCGAGATTTTATGAGATCATGATGCTATTTCTATTTCTTTATCTACTACCATCAAGCATTCTGGCTATTACAGTTGATCCTTAATAAACACTATACCTTGAAAAAATAATTAGT
>JAPMOR010046155.1:284182-306191 GCA_026543865.1 Argiope aurantia | reverse complement strand
GCCTTGTGACACGATTACATCCTCCTGGGAACATCCGACAACTTAAACAGATGCTGATTGAAGAATGGGCACTCTTACCTCAAGAACTGTTGGACAATCTGGTGCTGAATATGGGGAGACGGTGCGAAGCAACCATTGCTGTAAGGGGAGGGCATATCCCATACTAAGGAACATCTGCTTGCTGTTCTTCCTCTTGGACAGACAATCATGTGTAACGATACTATGAGTTCAATAAAGCCTTTTTTTTTTTTTTTTGATTCCATACTGTATGCATTGTATTAATTTCTGCGCAACTATGCTTTCGTCATTCTTTCAGAACAAAATGCTGTATCTCATTTCTGAATTTCATGTCTCTCAGATGATTTCTCGTGAAGTTATGGCAAAAAACATACCTGTTGCTTAAGTTTTGCACACCAGTGTATATATATATATATTGGCTACAATTCATTAAGTAATTAATATTACAAAGGAGTTTTGTTCATAAATGCAATAAAAAATAAAGTACAGAAATTGTCAAAAAAATCGAACTCGATATTTTGTAGAATATCCACGTTTTAGAAACTCTCGAATTCGAAAAACACATTTTTGGAAAATGTTCGCCTTTCTGCTCATGGCAAAGATAACTGAAAAACACTTTCAGTTAGAGAGTTGAAATTTGGTATACAATTTTTTAAACCAAATTTTGCTGATTTCTATCAAATTTTGAGTAAAATCTGTTCAGAGGATAGTCATCTGTCCGCCTGTTCGCATATAAGTTAACACGATAATCACAGAACAAAGAGAGCTAGATAGATAAAATTTATAAACAGATTTAACATCTATACTTGCTATACGTCTATACTTGGTATCTTGAAATTTGGTATACAGTCCATTACATCAAATTTGCAGATTTCTACCAAATTTTGAGTAAAGTAAGTTCAGAGAAAGTTTGGCTATTCGAACATAAGTTAACACGAAAAACTACAAAACAAAGAGAGTTACATAGATAAGATTCGGCACACAAATTTAACATATATAATGTAGACACCTGTCCAATTTTGTGCAAAATCCAACTATTGGTTGATTTTTTGTCAGTCTGTATTTTCAGAAACATGTATACGCGATAATTCAAAAACATGATGACTTAGATATATGGAACGGGATTTTGTGACAACAATGAGGTTTCATGCTAAATCTTTGTCCTAACCAGTTCCAAAAACGTGTCTAAAACCAGCCTAAATTTGATATTTTGATACAATTAACGGCCTGCCATGGATTACTCGCCAAGGATGCCAAGGCAGATTCATTAAAAATGCTAAATGTCCGTCAAAAGTTAAAATTTCGCAACTATTGCACGCCAATATCTTCCAAGGACATATCTGACATGACAAGTTTATCAGAGAGAATGCGAGAAAGTTTTAGGGAAACCACTCCCACTGGTTTAATAAGTAATTGAATAGCGGAGAAGAGACATCTGCAAGAGTCGGGATTAATTAAGTATTCAAGGGAGATTTAATTCAAAATAAAAATTTTGTCGGCTAGAGATAACAGTTAGCTGGAAAATGTTTTCCTTTGATTGAAATAACTGATTTAAATCATGTTTTCTAGCATTTGAACCAACAGCAGCTCGTAAGTTATCACAGCTCCGAAACTCATCAAAATAACACTTCTGTCTAATTTCAGCACATCAAATGGTCTGATCGTTACTTCATTTTTATAATCGTCTAAAGTTTGTCTCAGCAAACTCATCCTCAAGTCTTCTAACTGACAGCAATCCGAACGCAGAATAATACTTTTTATTTTTGAAAGTATAATGGGGTTTTCTGCTGAAAATGCTACCAGAAGAATGAAGAGAATGCTGTATATTATTAAATTTAATGTGGTATCCAAATAGTCGGTTTCATACATTTCGAATGTTTTATGAATTAGTTTGGTCAAGTTGTAGAATATTCCCGTCACGAAGAACGCCAAAACAAAGAAAATAATTAATGATATCCCATCATTTACATCCTTTACAATACAAACAGTTTTTCGTAAGTTCTTTAAAAAATCGTTGATATTTGCAAAGTTTTTTGTCGCTTGCTCAAGAAATCTCAAGCTTCTTTTTAAAGAATAATACAATTCATTAAGAAGGAGATTACATAACAAAACAGTTAATAAGGGAAAGGCATGAAAGACGAAACTAATTATTGTATACAATTTCACAAAAAGAAGCGATAAAAATGGATGTTCGATCTTCACATTTTTCTGTTCTTTTACAAAGGCAAGTAAAAATTTCTCAATAAATGTTGTACGATCTGAAAGAACTAAGTTTCTTATGAATCTGAAAAGAATGTAGATATACAAAAGCAAACTTAGTAAAAAAACCATTAATTTCCGATACATTATATCATTTCGCTGTGGACCAAAGGCACCTGACTTTTGGTTTAGGAAATTCTGTAAATTTTCAATTTTGCTTGATATTAATATCCACAGCATAAGAAGAAACGAGCTTTGAAGGAAAAGAACAAAAAACACTTTTTGAAAGCAAAATGTCCAGTATAATGAAATTATTACTAACAGACACATGACTCCAAACCAAAAACATTTGTACGCAGCGCACAATCCTAAAAACAATCGGGTAAAATAATTTCCATGTGTCGTCTTTTTTACAAAATATATACCGAAAATTCGAAATGTGTAAATCAGAAATGTGCAGTTTTTTCTATGAAATTCTTTGAAAAGTTCCATAAACTTCATCATCATTTAAGCCTTGCAAGCCTTGAAGTAATGTCGATAGTTTATTCTCAGACAGAAGAGATTGAAGTTTCTTCTCTCTCACATCAAAAGATTTTGATCGATTTTTTTTCCCCTCACGTAACCATAATCAATAAATCAATAAAAGGAAATAACTTTTTTTCAATGATTGTCTAAATAAAATGACAGGGATTGAAATATCATTTTTCGATATATATTGTTAATTTTTTTTATCGATATAAAATAACAGGAAAACTATAATCTCTTTAACTATACTATATTATTAATTTGAATTTTTAGAAATGTGTTATTTTGAAGTTTTACTGAGATGGCTTATAGTAAAGGTTCTCATATTCTATGTTACAAAGAAAAGCACTAATATACTTTTAGAATGGCGACTTTCAACGTAAATTCTGGAAAATAAATAATTGATTGCTACAATCAAACAAGATATAATTAGAAAAAACTAATCGTTATACAAGTGTTAAAAATATATCGACAATATCGATATTATTTATAAATATTTTAGGCAATACCTGAGATTCTTTTTGCTTCTATATAATTAGAATATCTTATAAATAATTCTTATATTCTCACAAATGGTTCTAACTTAAAAAAAAAACCAGAAAGCATCAAAATGCAGCGTTCAAGTAACTTATGATAATAGCATAAGTTATTTGAACGCTGATAATAGCATAACTTTAAATTAATGATTTATATGTTATAATAACATAGGATAGAAATATATAATAAATTTTATCCTATATTATTATAATAGATAATAAATGTCTGTGTTTCAAAAACACAGGCATTTATTCCCCCCTCCCCCTTTTACTTTCATTTCACATTATTATTATTTTTTTCAAATTTGATAATTTGTTTTTATTAGTCTAAGGTATCTAGAGTTATTACTATTATTATTAATAATAATTTTTTGCTTTGCTATCCATCGGCGACAGATTCATTTTATTTTCATTATAAAGAAATGAAAGCAAAATTAATAATTTTGCTTATATTTTATCAGATTCCACAATAAAAGAAATATGTATGATGATGCTACGATATGTTTGGCTTTCTTTTTAAGATTCCTTCTTAATGTCAATGGTAAAGCGTGTATCATCAGTGTAAAATGACGTTTCAACAGACTAGGAACAAAATAAATAAATAAAAACAGCTATGATGTCATAGCTCTACGACAGCCTTTTAAAAACATATCTGCTGTCAAAGAAGCATATGTAATAACAAAGCAATACTGGTAAAAGCAGGTCAACCTTTTAAAAACGCATCTGCTTTCAAAAAAGTAGACATAATAATAATGCAATACTGGCAAAAGCAGGTAAAAAAAATATATGAGATTAAAAGATATTGATAAAAATTGCCATTTTATGCTTTATTCATTGCGTACACGATTTCGAGCTTCAAAACTCCCTAACCAAAACAATATCACGTTCTTACATGATAATAAATTCATAACAATAAAAGAAAAAAAAATTTTTTTTTACTGAAATCTACTATCCAAAATTTCAAGTTATCATGTGAGAACACTTTTTCGATGAATTGCTTAGAGCTAGAAAGTGATATTTGAAACTCAGAATCGAAACGGAGACGTTTAGCGTTGAACTTTGATGGTCGTGATTCAGAATCCAAATGGACACGTCGTGTGTTTGAAGTTGAGTGTTGCGATTGAGAATCTGCAACACACTGCATACGTTTAAGCTTTCTTCGTTCCGGTTTTAAAGCTATTTTACATTCACGTTTAATTCGATCAGCTTCTAATTTTAAATTTTTATCATTCGTTTTTGTTGATTGAAGGTTTTGTCGTTTCAAAACTCTGCATTTTTGTTGCTCTAATCGAATTCTTTCTTTAGCTTTCGGCCTCTCTTTGCTCTTTCGTCCCCTTTCTTTTTTTCTTTGCAAGGCTTCATTGGCAGAAAGCTTAGGACGCAGCATTTATGCTTTATTCATTGTTTAACGTAAGTCAAAAACGTCGTTTCCTAAAAAATGACAAAAAAAATCGTACATTATCATTTATTTTATTTCATGGAATATTACAGCAGCGTTGCCACTTTCGCTAAACTAAAAAAATGTAACAACGTTGCCATTGACTTAAACTTTTAAATTACAAATTAAATTTCTATTTTTAAATAATTTTTTTTAAAAAACTAATTTAACCAAATTTATCAGCAATTTAGTTCGTGTGGAATAAAAAAAAAAAAAATTTGGAAATCAAGTTGTAACTTTAAGTGGCGATAAATTTCCAAATGTTGCAAATTGCAACCTTCTGCATTATTTTCTAATAACCCTAAAAGCGAAAAATTGAAGCCTCAAAAGCGATAAATCGCCAATTTGTAGCCAACGCATTTTGAGGTTTCAAAAACCTCAAACCAAAAAGGCAATACTGGTAAAAGTAGGTCAACCTTTTAAAAATGCATCTGCTTTCAAAGAAGAACACATAGTAATAATGCAATACTGGTAAAAGCAGGTAAAAAAATCTATTAAAAGATGTTAATGAATATTGCCATTTATGCTTTATTCATTGCCTACGCGCTTTCGAGCTTCAATTATTCGTTGCCTTCAATTATGCAAAAAAACCCAATGAAAACAACATCATGCTCTTACATAATAATAAAATGAGAAACAAAAAGAAATTAAATATTAAAACGTTTAAGTATGAAACAGAAAATCTAAATGGTAATTGCTTCTGTAAAAATCATACAAAATTTCACTCAAAGCCTGCTTTTTATATTCTGCAATAAAAAAAAAAGCTTTTGTCCCTAAGTTATTGAAAAATGGAACAAAAACAAATAATTTAAATCCTAGTGAAATTATGGAAATGTTATTCTATTTCTTAATTGTAATAACTAATAGAGAAAAACTTAAATTCAATAATTATTAAGAAGATAAATGGAGTTAATAAGAATGTGATCAGAAAACAAAGCTAAAAGCATTTTTTTTATATATATATATTTTGAAAAGAAAGACTTTGAGGCTAGAGTTAGTAAATGTTTCTGCGACATACTAAAAATTAGCTTTTTTTTTAATGAAATAAAAGTTAAAAACTCAATGAGTTCCAGTATAAGGCAGAATTTAAAATAAATAAATATATGCCAAGTGGGTGTATTCAAAAATTTAGACATAAAACAAATTTTTAGAATTTCTAATGAACTATACAAGAAATTCGAACAATTCGAAATATATTCGAATTATACACTTTAGAAATATATTCGTGCAGATAATATTTATTATGCAGATATATTTAAGATAACATAAAAAACTATTTTTATGAAATAATGTGTTTCAAACTCCTACAGAAAAACATTATAAATTTCTAGTTAATAAAGTTTCTATTCAAAAGTGTAACAAGATTTCTTCAAAATGAAATGCCCTTCTCTACAACTATATCAGTACCAAATTTGATTTTTTGTCTTACAGAAAAGACTGTAAAGACGCATACAAGCTTTAAGTAGAAGTTCTTTGTCCAATTATATAATTTTTAACTCTTTTGTCAAACTGGCCCTGAAAATTTTATAATAATGGGATAGTTTCTGTTTCAAATGACAGGTGCAGAATTTAAAGCAAATTATCACTAAGAATACTTTTATTTTATATAATGAATTCCACATTTGAAAGAAACCAAGCAAAAACAACCCTTTAGCATAGAACTAGCACAGTCATGTTGGGCTAGATTAGCAGTGATAGAGTTAATACATTAACATTTTGTTTTATTTTCCATAAGATTCACAAAAGTAGCTACAAAACACTAAAGATTCGGTAAGGAAGTAATTATGAAAGTGTAAATAAGGAGACTATAAAGCATACTATGATGATGTCACTAAGAAAATTGTAATACTAAATAAGTAAAATATTTTTTTACTACATGAAAATAATTAGGTAAATAATAATACAACTTAACAGATAAATTGACTCAATATATGATTATGTGTAAAAAAAAATCTAGCATCATTTTTTATGTAAAGTGTACCTATAACATTTGTTTTGTGTTATGAAATTGCAATTTGTAAAGTCAATTTTTTTACAAATGAAAAAAAAAATGTTTTTCTAAAGAGAATAAATAATAAAATATTTGAAACATGTGAAAAGCTTGTCTTCTACATACAGAGTACCAGTAATTCCCATATTGCATAACAATAAGAATCAGTGGCAGCAGTATCATAACTAAGCAGCTGGTAAAAACCAATAGGCTAAGAAGGAGCAACAAGCAGATTGTTTACAAAATTTTATTTTCCAAATTGAAAAATAAAATTATAAAAAAAATAGCTTCTATGAATGGTAATGCATTTTAGAATGGTAATACTTTATCAGGTATTATTGACTATTTTCTTTTATGTTTCATTACTTTTACCTTTATAAACCTAATGTCTGCTTCAATAATATTGTGTACAAACATGGATGTCAAGCAGTCTGGTGACATAATAGATAAACAAAAACATGTTTTCAAAGTCAATAAAATAAAAGAAATATTAACTTAATTAAACTATTCATAAGTTAAAAATGTGAAACTAGACTGGCCATATTAACAAAAGAAAAGCATATTATCCAATTCAAAAATATTACTTCAGAAATTGGAACTAATTAAAAAGCAAATGGTTTACCTGTCACGTAAACGAGTTAAAGCGAACAATAAAAAATTAAGATATCTTCATTTCCAGACAATTTTTACTCAATGAATGCAATCCATAATAATAATTTTGAGAGAATTTCCGGGATTAAGTGAAGATTAGTGTGCACCCAACTTTGTCACCATTATTCCAATCCATCGGAATGCTTTTCTAGCAACCCTAGTGCTGTTTTGTTTAATATATATATATATATATTTAAGAAATTGACACTCTCTAGAAATCGACCAGATTATGTCAACCTAAATGAGTACAATCACAGCGCGTCTTATAAAAGCATCAGGCTGATGTGAACTGCGCTGTGATTGGACTCCTAAATGTTGAAATGAGCTTGCCGATGCCTCTATTTATTGCTTATGTTTACATTACACTTAAGAGATCCTCCCCAAAGATAATGTCACAGAGCTTGAGGATATAAAATATGTGATTAATGAATTCAGAACTCTCTTTAATGGTTGTGACATTCGCAAAATCGCTAAGCAACTCAGAAATGCTAACAATCATATTGACAAACTTGCAATTCTAATGGAACTCTTGCCCATTTTCAGTAACTATAACAACGTGTAACTTTCGTGTTCGCTTTTTTGCTTTTCCATACATTATTTAACTTTTCTTTTATTCTCCTTTCTTTACACTCAAGGAAAATTTTGACTTCAAATTAAAATAACCCATTCTTGATGCACTGTAATTAATAAGGTCAGTTCCATCACCATAAAGTTCTCACCTGTTAGATTTACGGATGGTGGGGCCTGCGGCCCCAATGAGCCGTAATCCCTCTCTCAACTTACGAGATCTACATGCTAAGCTTTGCTCTGAGTATAATATATTCTAGTTATCATATAAGAATATTCTGGTTTCTTTTTAAATTCCTTTCTACTGAGTTTTAATAATGGCATATAATATCTTTCTGAACAAAGTTTATACACTCAGGATAATAGATGAGTATTGAAAAAAAAAAATTCTGCCTTGTTATGTTTATTTAGGGCGAAAACTTATTGCATACGTTTTATTTTCTTGTTTACTCATGATAGCAAATTCGTGATAGTAAATATGTAGCAAGAAATTCTTATATGCTTCTTTATTCAGAAGTGAAAATTCATTACATATCTTTATCTTTTTGTTAACTAATTATGGACTCGCATGAATCTTTCTAATCAAGGCTGAATTAACTTTCAGAGCCATCAAAGAATATTGTCTTATAATATTTCACCTTCCATGCTTACTATTTTCATTAGTCACCATGTGTTTTCTTTTAAGGACTAATATTCTTTAACAGTGTATAAATATCATTCACTTTCTTTTGCTCTGTTAGACTTTGCAGATATCCAAATTTGCCAGCCTTGACATTTCTTTCTTTTGTTTTAAATTCTTTATTCTATTGAATTTACTTTTGTGGTTAATTTCACTAGGAGCCATGTTTGTACTTTGCTAAATTAACAAAACAATTTTATACATACTGAACACAAAATAGGCAGACTGAATTAAAAGAAAGGTAGAAATTTTGTTTGAATGAAATAATAATGCAAGAAGCAATGAAAAACTAATCAACTTTTTGTATGATTGTTTCTTATGAAGTATAAGCAAAATGATACAGAAAAATCTTTTTACATGCAAGTTAATTTTTTATTGTACATTTTACATTTTAAAATCAACTGAATAATCTGAACATGTATTTTCTCCTCTATATTTAGATAATGTTGGAGAATTATTGAAGCAAGTGTCAACAGTTGTCAGGAAATTTTTTATATCTCATTCTGAAAAGATATTCTCTAAATATTTTTCAATGATGCTCAAATGAATGTATGTATCATTTTCTTTCGTTTATTAAATAATTTTTAATTTCAATAATAAATAAAATACAAAAATGATACGTTTGAAGAAAGCTTTAGTTTTCAGTTATTATTAACCACATGCTAACAATTAATTGGCAAGGATCATTGCTCATAAATTCTTTCATTAAATCTTGACTCTATTCATCAACAGCATGCAGTTAATATCCAAATACTTAATTTATATATGTAGTTTATTCAATAATTTTTAAATAAATTAATATTTTTTATATATTATGCAGTTCTACACTATAATTATATTTTATTTCATCACAACATTATTTTGGATTTATTTTTTTAAAAAAGGCATCTTTTATTTTTTATGAATAATAAATATAAAAGTTATTTAAAGGCTGTTTATAACATATATAGTTATTTGTCTTATAATAAAAATGTGAATACAGATCTTGAAGATTTTAGTATTAAAATTTGAAATGGTTCTCGGGAAGAAAGATTGACAATAAATGTATGTCAGTGACTATTTTAACATATTTATCACATATATTTGGTAAATAAGATTCAGATTTAAATGTAATTTTACAGTTATTTTTTGTGCATAGTTTTACATGGTTAGTATGATTTTTAATAGCCAATCTAATCTTGCAAAATTTTCTATAATGATTATTATATCATACGGGTTCAAAGAAACTTGCTAGAAACTCACAGTAAGCATTATAGGAAACATCTAGTTCATCCCTACTTATTTTAAACAAGTTCAAAAAAGAGATTTTTGAATCAGTCAAATCAATAACTCAATTAATTGATCTTTGAGTCTTTAAAATAGCTCTGACTCAAATTTTATATGAATCTCTTCTGTTTTTAGATTAATTTTAACAATAATTATGTCTTACTTTTCAATAAATTCTAATTTTATTTTTGCATAGCATTTTGAGAAATAAAAAGCAATATTTATAATTTAGTTTTCCATTTTATTTTTAGCTGTTTTATTTATGACAATTTTTACGATGCATTATTTCCTCTTGCTTTATCGAGTGTAATGCATTGTAATCAGGTCATTTTATAATAATTTAAATAAAAAATTTTCTTTTATTGTTAAGTTGTGATGTTATGTTTGCATTTACTTTAACAGCATTTATGTACTTTTCATTGCCCTGTAGCTTTATTTATACATAATATTATTCAATCTAAAGATCAACATTTAGTTTTGTTTACCTCCAATCATTCATAACAAATTTATTTGTTACTATGCAAATTTCTTTCTAATTCAACAAAATATAATATATAATAGTTACCTGATTGATAACGATTTTATAAAAAAGCCATCTTCTGTCTTTAGATTTTAAGTTACAATACTAAATTTTGAGCCACTTATTTATTTTTCATTTGGTTTTTATAATATAATTTTGTCTGTGTTTTTTCAATGATTATATCTCTGTTTTCTAAATATCTCATGTTCAAAAATTGATACAATATTGCAGTATTGATTTTTGATAATATTCAACTTGAAAGTATTGGATAAGAAAGTGGAAGATTTGCTAAGGAAGAAAATCCAGCTGGCAGCCATGGCAAACTAGATGATCTGTTCATCTGTGATAGCAGTTATTTGCATGCATCACAGCTGCGATAGATCTTCTTGAAGGGATATGCCAATAAATTATTCACAGGTATCTTAGTGTAATATTGATTTTCATATTGTATTAAGATCTGTGATCCCCCTTCCCAAATAACTTTTCAAACATTTTAAATAGTAGCATAATTATTAATACTTTTATGTGCATATTCAGTTTTGATCTATTTACAATAGAAAATTGAAATGCTATTATTTCATTCTTTAAAACTAATTCAAAAAATCTCATTATGTAAATATTTTGAGCTACACCTGCAAATTTTTAATTTTTTTTTTAATTTTTCTGTTTTTAAATTGAGATTATTTAATTTGTTTTATATGGATTTTAAATGTATTTTTATTTCATATATAAATTGATATTTTCAAAAAATAGAATAAATGCCTTAATTCTGAGATGATTATAAATGCATTTTAACATTGAGTACTAAGAAAACGAATTTGAATATGAAATAATTATTCATATTTATTAATTAATGAATATTAATTATTCTAGATAGTTATTAATAATAAAATTAATGTGATTTTGTAAAATTTCTAATCAATATTTTGCTTTATTTTTAACTTAGCAAAAATTATGTGAAACACACAATTGAAATGCCTACCATAAGAAGTTCATTTAATTCTATTTTTTAAAGTTATTAAATATGTATTTTAATATGGAACTATTTTTAATGCATTCTGGAAATTGGGATTTGAAAAATCTATACTACTGTTTTTTAATTTTTATTATTAAATAGAATTCACAATGAGAAGGTATAGCTTTTGAAAGATAAAAATATAAATACTGCTTACTGATACACGTTTCCCCCTTTGCTTTCCATGTAGAACTTAAATGATTATCCTACTTTATATAGTATAAAAGTAATCCTGAAATCCTAACTCAATTTCATGGCCATCTACTCCAATGTAATTCCTCTCCCTTTCAATATGGCTTTCCTGTTACTTTCTTTATTAATTTTCTTATCTTTTATTTTCTACGGATTAGGTACCACAGGGTAAAATTATTACTAAAATTTCGTCTTTCTCAGCTGATTATCTGTTTCTGTAGTTGAAGGGCTAAATTATTACTTTTAATATGAAAGGTGAACTGTCACCGAAGGCGGTTAGTTTCTTTTAAGCTAAAAGAATATCTATCAGTTTTTTGTTTATTTAATGAAAAGGATTAATTTTGAATAATATTTACCTCAAACGTCGAATTCTGATGCTATAGTGTGATTCTTCTTTTCTGCTTGAATCAAAGATGCCAATAATGAGGGGATTCCCCATCCCACCCACCTTTCCATCGAAAAGGTCATTGCTGAAGGCGAGTACCTCCATTTAAAAAAAGTCAGATCACTTAAATTGATAAGAATAATATTAATATATTTTTTTTTCTAAATTAATAGAAACATTCTAAATTCAATAGATTATAAATGGTGATTGAATATTTAAGTAAAGATTCTTTCATTGTTTTTTTTATTTAGTTTCCTTCCGGATTGAAATCTAACGGAGATCCATACGGAATCTGTAATGCAAGTTGAAAAAGACCTTTTTTTTTTTTTTTAATTGTTGAGAACTGTTTGTGGAATCGTATGTTTCAGTTGTCTCTGTTATTTATTCAAACTGATATTATCAAAGAAATATAGACAAATTTTCGCAGTTTAAAAAAGAAAAGTGACATTTTGATATTTTTATGTCTTTCGATATCTGTTTCTATGTTTGTTAAATTTTATTTTCAGATTTTTTTTTAATATTATATTAAAAGTATAAATTTATTGCGACTTATTATGCACTTTTGTATCTCCCTCTAAAATTGAATTAATTTTGTTTGTTATTTCAAATTAATATTTCTTTATCAGAAGATATGCTAGATTATACACTGGTGTGCAAAACTTAAGCAACAATGCAAATTTTAAGCAGATAGCCATGAAATTGCAGAAAACGAGTTCTTGCGATCAGTACAATCAACACGTAATTCAAGAGGAAGGACATGCGTATGCAAATATCAGGAACAAAACATCACAGGCGACGTGAGCGTACATAAAACACGTGCGGAAGGCGCGCGCAGCTCAACACTACAATAAAAGGAAGGACGGAGACGCAATTAAAGACATTCGCTGCAAGTGCACGTGAGTTAATTCGTGAAATATGGGTAGCAGAAATCACCTAGACGATTTCAAACGTGGAAGAATGATCGGAAAGCTGGAGGAAGGGCGTAGTGTGACCAGTGTAGCTGAAGAGTTCGGAATCAACAAAAGTGTCGTTTCGCACGCTTGGAAAAGCCTTCCAAACCACAGGTACAGCTGTGAGAAAAGTTTTTGGTGGCCGCCCCAGGAAAACAACTGCAGTGGATGACCGACATATCGTCCTGCAGGGGAAAAGAACCCGAAACCAGTCAGCAAGCGCCATTGCTCAGCTACTGTGTGCAGCGACGGGGCGACAAGTGTCGCGTTTTACTGTGTCTAGACGCCTTCAAAAAGGTGGCCTATTCGCCCTCCGTCCTGAACGCTGCATCCCTTTGATAGTTTCTCACCGGCGGCACCGTTTAGAGTGGTGCAAAGAGTACAAAAACTGGACATCTCATCAATGGAGTCGTGTCCTCTTTACAGATGAGAGTCGTTTTAGTGCCACAAGCGATTCCCAACGCCAGTTGATTTGGAGAGAGGTCGGGACACAGTTTCATCCCAGTAACATCACGGAAAGAGACCGTATCGGTGGTCCTGGAGTTGTCGTCTGGGGAGGCATTATGATGAACGGGCGGACTGAGCTCCACGTTTTCGACAGAGGTTCTGTAACTGGAGATCGCTATTGTCAGGAGGTGATCCTTCCCCATGTGCGTCTGTTCCGAGGTGCCATTGGATCAGACTTCGTTTTTATGGATGACAATGCACGGCCACACAGGACTCATGCTGTTGAGGAGCTCTTGGAAAGTGAAGATATCACTCAAATGGATTGGCCGGCATGCTCCCCTGATTTAAATCCGATAGAACATGTGTGGAATGCTTTGGGGAGACGCCTTGCGGAACGATTACATCCTCCTGGGAACCATTGCAGTAAGGGGAGGGCATATCCCATACTAAGGAACATCTGCTTGCTGTTCTTTCTCTTGGACAGACAATCATGTGTAACGATACTATGAGTTCAATAAAGCCTTTTTTTTTTATTCCATACTGTATGCATTGTATTCATTTCTGTGCAACTATGCTTTCGTCATTCTTTCAGAACAAAATGCTGTATCTCATTTCTGAATTTCATGTCTCTCAGATGATTTCTCGTGAAGTTATGGCAAAAAAAAAAAATCTGTTGCTTAAGTTTTGCACACCAGTGCAGAATATGCCATTCGAGTTCTTGAAAGCTGATATTGTTTATTTTAGTTCGAAGTTCAGAAAGACATAAAAATTTCCCATAATGGTTTTCTGTTTATAATAAAATTTATTATAATTCATAAAAGAATTGAGTGATTTATGAAGTCAAGCCCATTTTTACTTACTAGTATAACGAAGTATGCAAAGCGAAAGTATTGTAATCGTCAAAAATCCAACTCGAGATTTTAACTAATCTCAATATCTTAGTTTTAATTAATTTCCTGAGTCCATAAAGCACAGTTAGGGAACTATGTCTGTTCATAAGTCTGTGAACACAATAACTCAAAAGCTTCTTTAGCAAGACAAATTGAAATTTGGTTGCATGTTATTTCAACAAATTTGATGATTTGTATCAAATCCATTGATGAATGAAATTCATTGATGTGAAGTCTGTCTATTTGGCTATTCGAATACAAATGAATATGATAGACAGCAAATAGCTATACGAATAAAATCGGTATAAAAATTTAACATTTAAATAAGATACTTATCGAATTTTGAATTAAATCCGTCAAAGAATTGAATGTCAGTTGGTCCGTACGCGATAATATAAAAACACAACGACTTAGATAAATGAAATTTAACATATGATCGTGATATTAAAAATGTATTCTGCGTTAAATTTTGATTTCAATTGGTTGAAAAAAGGGCATTCGCAATACATATTTTTCTTCACCTTACTGCGAAGCACAAAACTCATATGCCATTGTCTAAAAATAAAAATCTGTGCATTTGTGGCATTGACGGTATTGTCCAATGCTCATGATTTTATTTGGGGAAGGAGGTGATGCCTTTATTAGAGAGTATACTCGAAAGTTACACTTATTCATTGGGCTACTTTTGTACAGTAATTTTTGTATTTCGAATATTAAATTGTACATAATTTTTTGATTTTATATAGAAGAAACCCGTCATTCCAAATAATAAATCTTCTTTGAGCAATGAATTGCCTTGCGGTCTTTCAACAACGAGCTTGCATTTTCTTTCAGCCTAAGAGTCTTACTCAAGCGTATTTAAATTTTTTAGCATGAAGCATTTCGCTCATTGATTTCTTTGGGGCAATTTTTTTTTCCTTTCAGTACAACAAATTTTAAATTTGACATTATAACTTAGTGAATAAATTTTTAAAGAAAAGTTTCATATGATGCTTTCGAAATTTTTGTTCGGTTTTAATGCGTTGAAATGAAAACTGACATTAATACCCATTTTAAAAAACATTATTTTTCATCTAATTTTTACTAAGATTTAAAATTATTAATAAAAATTATTTTGCCAAATTTAAATAACAGATCATATATTACATATAAGAATTTTGTTATTTGTCAAATACAATTCTATAATAGAGATGATAATGTTTTAAATCTTCATTTCATACCGAAATAACGGAACCTACTAAGCAACCAATAACAAATAACACTTTTTGAAACATTTTATTCATTTCGAAAATAATATTTTTTACGACATACGGCTTAGAATTTTACTCTAATTATCTTCAGTATTGCATCTTCAAATAAACCATTATGTTTATTGATTTTTTAGAGTTGAATTTTTCATTATAAAACACTATTTATAATTTTCTAAAGCAATACTAAGAGTTTTTTTCCTTAGAATTTTAATTAAATTTTTAAAGAAGTTTACACATTATATTTCTAAAAAGTTATTCATTCTTATTTTGAACTAAATCATTAGAAAGGAATTTGAGACAAATATATATTCCAAAAATATCTTTAACTTGCAACTTATTTTTACTAATCTCTTATTCTACTTAATCATTAAGTAGATTAAATCTACTAGAAGATTAAGTAGATTTACTAATCTACTTAATCTTCTTATTTTATAACTTTTAAAATTTTGTCAAACCAAGATATTATGTCATATATTATGTTTTCAAAATTTTATTTCTATCAAAACAATTCGATAGAGGAAATAACAAATTTTTAAATCTTCATTTAATGCTGAAATACAAAAGTATGCTAAATAAAATTCAGAATCGAAATATATTTTGAAAATACATTTTGTAAGCTTTCAAACTAAAAATTTACTTCAGTTCGTCATAAGCATTACTTCTTTAGTATAAATCATTATGCTTTTTGATTTTTGCATATTGAATTTCTGAAAAGGTAATCTGAGGTTTTCTATAATATTATTAAGATACGTTTTTGAACGTAAGTTTCATATTATATTTCCAAAAACTTATTCCAATCCAATATAATTAATTTTTTTAAAAATAATTCTCGATAGTTTCAATTCATATTCTTTATTGAGATACATGGAAGATAAGCTAAAGTATCTGTGTTTTAGTCAATCATCAATTTCTCTTGACAAATTATCATCACTTTCATTAGAAGCAAGCAAAATTGCTTTAATATCTTCTTTAGTGATTTCATGCTTTCTTTTGTTCATAATGCAAAAATTACTTCGATAACTTCAATAATCGATTCAAAATACGTAAAATATAAAGTAACAATTCACGACTAAATAAAAATTTTCAGAATAGCACTTCAATAATGAATTTAGAATTTTTTTTCTTATATGTAATCATTATATATATATATATATATATATATATATATATATATAATTAAATCTAAATTTAAATTATTTCGGAAACGAAACTAAAAAAATTATTTCGGAATCAAACAAAAACAAACTAAAAACTGTATTTATTTGGTTTAATTTTGATTCTATTTTTTCCCCCTTTGTAACTTGGTATTTATTACTAATTAGTCTCTCTATATATATACATAAACCGAGGCAGTTTGAAGTTTTTCGGATCTTCCTATGTTATTTGAAACCGATAGTTTCTACTGAGCATCAAAACTTCCGATAGCCCATTTACAGAATAAGATGATGACTTTTTACCGCAACAACAAAATTCACAATACATTTCATGAGAAAACTGCTTTGTAATTTGCCGCAGTGATAATCCAATAGTTTGCTATTATATCCTTAGAAAGCCTGAAAAGAGGGTCTGGCATTTATCGGAAAAATAAAGAACGTGTCGGTATTCTTACATGTCATTCATCGTGAAGAAAGCAGTGGAAAACATTTCTTTTAGTAAATAGCCATAAAATCTTCCCTATTTTGAGCTAACAATACAGGAATATAGATACCAAAACCCTTTGGAAACACAATAATTACGCAAAGGAGTGCCTTTCCGACTCCTTCCGCCTTAAGGTACAGGGGAGTTGGCTGTGAAAAAGCCACTACCGTCAGAGATAAAACAGACCTCCTATGATGCTGTAGCATCTCCCCTCCAAGGAAAGCAAGCGCCCAATATCGTCCCTCTTGAAACTCTCAAAGAGCGCCTTCCTCTAAAATAAAAACTTCTTATATTTAAGCTGTGACGAATGGGCGAAATGAAAGCAACGAAATTATTATTTTGTAGTCTGTTTAACAAAATAATGATGATCTTGCTAAATTTGTATATACGAATACATTTAGAATTTTTAGGAAAATTGTTCGATTTTGTTTCTTATCTGAAGCTTAGTGAGCATTGCGCAAGTATAGAACAGTACTTCCAGGGATGGTCATCTGGGGGGCGGGGGATGCTATGGACCGGGGACCAACATGATCAAGAGCTAAAATAATGTTATGAGCCGTAATAGCGGGATGGAAAGAAGAGAGGTAGAAATTGAACTGGAACAATCGATGGGTTTTGAAATGTACGAAGTTTACAGATATATGACAGTTTAGTGCAAGTGTGCAACATATTATAAAGTGCGGTCATTTACCTCACCTACTAGGTTATATCGCATATATTACTTTGATAATTCAAGTTATAAAAAGTTTTATATTGTTAGATCTAGTCATATCCATGCTAAGGAAGTATCCCTCTGGGTGTCAAGACGCAGTTTCCAAAAATAAAATTAGCTTTTCTTCTTTTTTTTTCTTTTGTGCAAAATTTCAAAAAGTCATGAGTATATCTGTTTTCTCGTCTACGAAGTAATACTGGTTGTGAAATTGCTTCGACTTCAGAAGTTACAATTCAAGCTTCAACTGGCGAAGAACATTCCGCACAAACTACACAATTTTGCAATGAAAGTGTAGAAACGGTGAAACTCTTTGAAGGACCCTATGTTTATACAAATATGATTGAATCATATAAAACGAAGATGTCAATAACTCATTTGATCAAGTTTATATAAGTGATTCAGATTTGTGAACAAGCATTATAATTGACCACTTTAAAATGTTTTGTGTTAAAAACAGACCTGTACAATCACAAAAGAGTTTTTGCTAAGAATGCTGAAGGTAGATCATTTTCCATTACTTACTACTTTTTTAAAAATGTGCCAAATGATGAAATGCAGCTTCGCAGCTGGTTAATTTATTCAAGAACACAAAACTTGGTAATTTTTTTTTTTTTTGCTATACATTATTTTCTAGAGAAAGTGAAAATTCTGCACGATTTATAGGTATCTATAACAGTTGGGAAAAGTTATCAACTGTAATTCAAGATCATGAGCGTTCTATTTGTCATTTAATTCATTTATTGCTTGGAACAGTTTATTTCAAAAGAAAATTTAATAGGCGAATAGATAGTTTAGTTAACACATTAATGCAAATGGAGAAAGATAGACATCTAACACACGCTTTCAAATTATATATGGATTTTCCATTCAAAACTCAGTCATCCACAAGGATTGAAGTAAATCACAAAAAAGGAATCAGAATTAATACAGAAGACGTCTATCAAGATTCAGAAAATACTTGGAATATGTCAGCAAATGAAGATAAAAACAAAGAATATAAAATGGTAAAAATTCATGAAATTGCCCAATACCAGAGCATTGTTTGGAGAAATCTACGAATATAGCATGCGACTCATTATGTGGCCATCTTTATAAATGCTCTTGCCCAAATGATAATTTGTGTAAACATATCCACAGAATTCATTCTACCTTTTTTTACAAATAAATCCATTTTAAAATCAAATGTTTTTTCAATAGAAGAAAGAAATATCAATGAAGATAATATGACCATTTCTGCAAAAGAAAAAAATATAAAATCTACAGAAAGACAAATAATTCAATGTCAAAATCTTTGTTCTGAATTAACCAAATTAATAGAAAATCCAGATGTTCAAGAACTAATGCTTAAAAATGTTATATCTACATAGAAATTTTTAGTAGAAAAATAAAAAGCAGCCTCAAGAAATGCTCTTCAATGCCTCATTATTCAGTGAATTCGATTAAGAAAATGACGACCCAGATGAAATTTTACAGAACTTCTCAAAAGAGAAATAAAAATGTTTACGAAAAGCAAAAAAAATCTAACTGAAACTTCTAAAAAGAAGGAAAAATACCGACGATTTGATCATTAGCGATAAGAAAAAACGAATATCGGATGAAGGCAGTAGGAGAGTCGATGAAAACTTTGATGCTACTAACTTCAGAGAACTCATCTTTGAAACTATTACAGAAAATTTTGAGTGCTAACATAATTTGAATTTATGTTTATGTGATAATATTTGCATATATGTGCAAATGATGGGGACCAGGCCTGATTAGATTTCTAATTGGGGACACCTCTGTGATGAATTTTCAAATTTGATTTTGACAATTGATCAGAAAAAAAAAAAAAAAGCGAACCAGAGATTTCCACCTCCTGGGTCTGGTATGGAAGAGAAAACAATTCATTTTATCTATCAAATAATATCTATTAATCTCTCTTTCTCTCTATTTATATGTAATCACAAGTAGGAACGTTATGTGTTATTACTCCATAGGCCAGACCATTTCACCAAGAGCTACTTAACTTGGACAAGTATTTTAAAGAAACCCTAGGAGCGTTTTCTCATCCTTAGAAATTTTAATTTAAACAAAATTTTTGCGTTTTTCTGAAATAATTTGCGGAAATACTACAGGACAAAAAGAATTTTTATATCATAATACAATTCCTTAAAATTATCTTTTCAATAATACTTTATGTTCTTAAATCATTTTCATTATTGTTATTAATATTTTATCGCAGTTTTTTTCTCTCTATTGTTAATGATCAAAATAGAAAGATTTGGCATGTATGGTATACTACATAATAATATTGGTATATTATTTGGCTAAGGTATACATGGGCATATTATATAAAATATCTTATCGAAATTTCTAGCAATCATTCATTTTAGCGAACCAATTGTAGTAACCACGAAAGTATTCTTTCTCTATCTCTATACATATTAGATAAAACTAATTAATATTAATCATATTTAAAGGGAAAAAAATAGAAATGTTATAAAATTAGTCTACACTGATGGTTAGTATATTTCATTTCTTTATAATTCAACTTTATTATCACTTATTGTGAAAATGAGTCATTCTAATATTTAGATGATAATAGTTAATATTTGTATGATTTGGAAAACTGAAAATAATAAAAATAATTATATTTTCACTGATTATTTATATGATTCAAAAGGTGTAGATTTCATTCATTCACAAGATTCATTAATTTGAACAAGCAAAAGAAAAGAAAATGTTGATTGCTTTTGACTAGTATTTCAAAAAAGTGTTGATAAACTTTTTTTTTAAAGTATTTTATTACTTTTTATGACATTGCCATGAAAGGAAGGTCCTAAGATATTCCAGCTATCATTGTTGAGAGTTATATAGATGTGTATAAGGGCTATTGTTAAAAAATAATAACCATAAAAATGGAAGCATCAACTTATTTTCTTTGATCAAACTGCAAATTAATATTGTGGTAATAGATAGGATCGACTATAAGAAGTTTGGTCCCTTTAGAAACAATATTAGTAAGTCGTTCTGGTTTTTTTTACACTTGCATCACAGGAGTTTTTTTTTTTTTTTTTTTTCTTTTTTCTCTCATACTTTTTTCTAAATTCATTAATCTAGAGTGAGTAATAATAAAAAAAAAATGCATAAATAAATAAGCGAAATTTAGAAAAAAAAATTGTGGTCTATTTCGTTGACATATATATATTTGTATTTTTATTAAATGAATCTAGAATAATAAGCTTTTCTTTCTTTTAATACTTATTCTTGCCATTTTGAGCTTTGAATCATTCTACAACTGTTTCAAAACCAAATTCAAATTCTGTCACAGAGGTATGATTTTCATCTTCCAGATTTTGTTTAAATAAATGTCAGAGAAGAATTTATACATAGAGAACATATAAAGTAATCATATATAAATGAAAACATAGACAGCCAACTGCCTAAGATGCAAACTGAATATATTAAAAATAGTTATGATTCTTTACCAATTGTTTTAAGAAATAATTAATACAGAAAAATAAATAGCAGAAATACACAGTTAACAAGAAATGGACCTCGGAATGATATGTGTAAATTTCATGCCGTAAATGTTTAGTAATGTAAAATTATTTAGTTAAGGAATTCATTAAGACAGTTTCACAAAATATTTACTTTATAGCAACCCTTAATTCCAGCTAGTAGAAATAAAATTTATCTAATCTTATTATTTCATCGAAGCTTGTTTTTTATTGAGCTATTTTTGTTTTTTATACATTATTTTGTATGGTATTTCTAAAGAAAGAAAAAAAAGTGCCATAATCCACTAAATCATTAGGCATGCTTTTTTCATTATTTACACTTCTCTGCAAATAGCTAATTTATATTAATTTTTATATTTTTCTAAAAAAGTGTCTATATAAAATTTCCTTACATTTCAAAACTCACTATTACAAAATAATGCTTTATGTATTTTAAAATTCACTGGTTAAAATTAAATCAAATAAAATTAATGCACATTATGATGGTTTCAAATCCCATTCCTTTCTCTTCTTCCTTTTCAAATGTCTACAAATGTACACAAATTCTTTTTAAAAATTATTATTAAAATATATGATGAAAAAAGTTAATTTTTAACATGCATATTGTTTAGATGATCTTGAGATTTATAATTATTATCAAA
>JAPMOR010046155.1:271939-284082 GCA_026543865.1 Argiope aurantia | reverse complement strand
GGGGGGGGGGGAGGAAACTTTTTAAGGTGTACAATAATTTAAGAAGTGTAATTTTTTTAAATCAAATTTCAAGCAATGGAGTCATGTTTGAAAATAACTGATGAATGAAATGTTTATTTAAATTCCTTTGTAATACAACATTTTTTATTTATTTCAGTTAGTTACAGAAATACTTAAAAATAACACTGAACAACTTGCAATTTAATTAATAAAACTATATTATTAATAGACAATAGTTTTATAATACTACTTAATATAAGGCTTAAGGAATATCACCAAATCTTTTGAGAAATGACAATGTTATCGAAATCACAACCTCATCTTTTATATAAGGAAAAGTTATTATATATTTATAATTTTATTAAAAATTATTTTAACGCATGAGCTATTGACTAAAGAAAGAACTTCATTTCTATTTGAAGGACCAATGATTTTGTTTAAAACAATACCAATGTAAAATGGTGAAGAATTTTTATCAGTAATTCACTTGAAAACATGTGTTTAAAATTTGCCAGAACTTTATCTGGATATTTGAAAAGGCCACTTTAATTCATAAGTATAACTTATAGTACAAATCTTTTTGCACATACACATATTTATTATTTATAAAATGAATATAAGTATAGACGTTCTATTCAATATGAAATATTTGTTTCAAGGCAACATAGATCATTAGCCAATTTAATCACAAATAAGAAATGACTTGAAATGAATTCTATAATATTTTAAAATTAACAGTCAATAAAAGAATGAATGGGAAACCTATCTAAAATACTAAGAATTATTATAGTACAAACTCTTCATTTGAAGTGTTAAAACATTAATCTTATACATTAATTTTCTTAATCTACTTAAAGGAATTAGTATAAGAAACAAAAAGAAAGTGGAAAATTTATTTCTATTCTGATTTAATATCACTAGTACTATTCGACACAAATCATAAATACTGTGATGTTATTTTCAAATATCTCTAAATGCAGCAATTTTCTTTTATGTATAGTATGCAATTTCTTTTTTGATATTTGTTCAAAAAAGAAATTGCATACTATACTAATTGCATACTACGCTATCTTGCTATTTAGCAAGACAGTTTTTAAAGGCGCTATATTTTGTATAACCAACATATTTCAATAACAGATTAATATAAGATTTTTTTAAAATTTCAAAGCACCAAGAAAAAAGCTAAACACTCAATATCTGAATGCATTGTCAACTGAATTTCATGAAAAAAGATCCTCTATTTAAAAAATCTATTTTAATAATAATTATATCTACACACTAACAGTATCATGAAGCAAACTTCAAAAGTAATAAAAAGTAAACTTTAAAAGTAATAAACAGTGCAGGATGTTTCTACAAATTTTAGTTAATTTTTTTAAAGATTGCTATGAAACAAGAATTACTATTTCTATATTCTATTGTCCAATACATATTTCATGAGAATTATGAATATTTAGAAATTACAGCAATTATTTTCTCTTTTTGTATGTTGAATTTCTTTTTCTGTTTTAAGAATTTTAAAATTAAAAATCTTTAAAATATAATTTTATGAACTCTTAAAAAATTCAATAATTCTGTTTCTTAGCACTAATTAAAATTATTAGCTAATTATATCTAAATTAAATACTAAGAATTATATGAATATTAATTCAGATAAAATAACAAAAATGCATAAAACACTGTGTTTGTCAAAAGGAGGTTAACAGAATTAAAAAGAGTGAACTGTTTGTAAAACAATTCATAAATTAAATAACTCTAAGACAGGCAGAAATTTAATGGAAAAATTTTAAATTACTACACAGTATTAAATATTACTTAAATAATAATTGTAATTGTTTTCTTAAAACCTTCTTGAAAGCCAGGAATACAATAGCTTTCAATACTTATTCTGACTTTACTGCTGTTTATCTTCGCAATAATTTCTAAAAATGCCATAGACAGCATGGAAATAATTTTTTAAATGCTTGTTACAAGATTGAAAAGTATGAGGGAAAAAACATTTTCGTCTCATTTCACACTTATCTGAATAAACAATAATTTAATAATACAAATCCCGCTCTTTGACTTCCATCTATAATGTAAATAAACGCGTAATTTTCTAACCAATCACAATGCAGTAAGCAACAAACCACATCAACGGAGAAAGAAAGCCTATGATTGGACTAAAAAAGGTTGACATACAGGGAGTCGATTTCTATATTGTGGTTCGTTCTGTTTGATGTTGTACTTTTGTATGTGATGTTTTATTCGAGCGGATATTAAGGAGAATGCATACACCACAAGAGAAAGCACAGATTTTATGGTGGTCATAGAGTTAATTTCCAATCAACTAAATCACTGACTTTTAAGATTCAATTTCCAATCACTTAAACTGGCTGATTTATGAAAATTTGAATATCACTATTCAATAAAAAAAAAAGATAATTTTAGATTTTCCATCGATCGCTTCAAAGAAAATACGCCAATCAGCACGCATGTTTCTCAAGATTAATTGGCCTAAGATTATGAAAATGTTGAGTTTTTCAACATTTTGAACATTTAAAACTTTATAAATAAGTCTTAGTTGATCGTAGAAAATAGAAACACTCATTCATTTATTTAAAATTTGGTGTGTCCAGAATATTTCTCAGAATATGATACCTTACTGCATTAAATTTAGACTTCATAATTTCTGAAATATATTTATAGGCCGGAACAAAATATTATTATTGATTTCATTTCAATCCTTTTGAAAGCAAAACTAAAAACTGAATTTTATGCTGAATCTCAGAAATTTTTGTTGAATTATTGTTTGAGATATTACATAAATGATGAAAAATATTTTGTAGTTAACATAATAATTAAATACCGAGCGATTCTGTTTGCAAGATTCATATTCAATAATAATAATAATTAATAAATAACAATAATGATGATGAATAAAATAAAACGCTCGATTTTATTAAAAAATATCTTAATATTAATTGCAATTTCATCATTTACATTTTAAATTAAAGTTGAAGTTTTACCGGAAATGACAACAAATTAGCAAAATATATATAGTAAATTGAACGAAACGATCTAAACAGTATAAGTTTGGTATGGCTATCAAAATTTGAAGATTAAAAATGTTTTGTTTGAGAATCCTTTAAGAGATCAGTTACTTAAAATATTCAATTGAAAATTGTAGCGAGCGGTAATACTGGCGAACCGGCTGGTCGCCAGAGGCGGCTAGTAAGCAATAAATGAGGACATCGGCAAGCTCATGTCAACCTTTAGGAATCCAATCACAGCGCAGTTCACATCAGCCTCATGCTTTTATAAGATGCGCTGTGATTGTACTCATTTAGGTTGACATGATCTGGTCGATTTCTAGAGAGTGTCAATTTCAAAAAATGCTATCTCCGGCAAGTTACCGTTGCATACCAATACAATTAAATAATTTATTCTTATATTGGATTCGGATCCTCGACCCGGTCTAAAGTAAATTGTAAATTTCTCAGAGCAATCCTGTGACTAACAGTAGAAAAAAAACTCGTATATCAAAATGTAAATAAAGATGTGAAGGTAAATTTAAGTAAATGTTTACAAAAGTTTCACAATATCAGTTTCAAATTATACAATGAAAATAGCTTATGAATAAATACATTTAATTTATAAATGTATTAATTTAATTCCGAAGAACATTGGTTAAAGACAACTAATTTATTTTAAGTTGTTTTTGTTCGTTTAGTTTCTATCTTTCCAATGGCATGTACTTAAATAATTTTATTTTTCTTTATAAAACTCTACTCACTTTCAAATAAATATTTTTGAATGTAATAAATAAATTGAAAGAAACAATAGAATTAGACTTTTACCAAACATCTAAATGAAATAAAGTTCATCGGTGTTTCATAGTTAATGAATTTAAATTTCCAAAAAAAAAAATTGCTTTATTTTGTCAGTGGTATACCAAAACTTTAACAGATCAATACTCTAAAGAATTAGATGTAAAATTTACATAACACATGCATTATGATATTAAATATATATATATATATATATATATAAGTTACCCTCGACAATATTTTATTTTATTTTATTTATACAAAAGTTTTTCTTAGCAAATTATACACATATTCTACACAATTTTAAAAGACATATAGCATTTATAAAACAGAAGGTAAAATGAATATATTGAGAATTGTTAAAAAAAACTTTTACTTAATAAATTTAAGGGACCAATAACATTTTCCATCATTTTTCATTTTCTAAGTCATCCTAAAGAATGATTAGAAAATATTCTGCCTATCTTGTACTTAAATAATGTATGAATTTATTAACATTTTCAAAATAAAGAATATCAAATGAAACTAATGAAGAAATTTTATTCAAATTAAAAGGAAAAAAATTGCAATGTTTATATTAAAGTTTCTTTTTTCTAGAGAGTCTTCAACGTAGAAAGGAAGAATGTGATTGAGTTTGAATACCTCTATTAATCAACCAGATACTTTGTAAATATTATAATTTGATTATTGCCAATATTTTAGAAGATCCATTTGTGTTAGGAAAATGGCAAGCATAAGTAAGTAAAACTGCTTATATTTAAAAATAGTATCTAACAGATAATATTTTTTTAAAAAATGTGTTATGATCTTTATAATAAAGCATATTTTACTTTAATTACGATTTACAATGACTATTCTGAAAATTTTGAATTTATAAACATTAATAAAATAGCTTATTACCATATTTTGGGGAGCATTAAAAATCTTTTAAATCTTTTTTTGAAAATTAACTTAACTCTCTTAACTTTATTCTTTGCATTTATCTCTGTTATGCTAAACTTTATTTTAGTTATTAAAATCTTAAGATTTATTTATTTATTTATTTATTTATTGCTATTAGATATAAATTCTGTGAGTAGAGATTTTTCAAATGGGTAAATAATCTTGAAAGTGAAAGAATTCTGAAATTTTGTAAATCATAAAGAATAAATTTTATTTTCCATCGAACATATTCAGTATCAAATATCATTTAAGTATAATATTGATTTTGTGAATCTTTTGCTGTAGCGTCTGTTGCTGCAGTAAAACCTTTCAAAATATTTTTTACAATTTGTACTAATTGGAACTCAAACTCTGAAAATTTTATTACCATTATTACAAAATACAGTGTTTTGTTACCTCTCAATGCCATGATCAATAGATGTGGATATTTACAACCCCCAGGTTTTATCCTCAAGCAAATGAAAAATATTGCCAAGATGATAGCATTATGTATAATGGAGTTGATAATCTTGATATAATCTGAAAATCACCTTGCAAACTGGGTATTATAAACATCCACAAGTATTCAATTCTCTCATCAAATCCAAATCAAATCATAAGACATTGAATCAAAAAAGCCTGTAAATTTTGTTTATTTTGCAAAAAAAAAAAAAAAAAAACTGCTTATTGCTTATTTTATTGTATTAATCAAATAAATGAATTGAATGCAAATGAAATATTGGCTCCCCAGGCTTTTGCTTTGTTTGTCTATTTGTACTGATTGTATTAAATTCTATACAAATAGATCACTGATGTCTTTAATACAAAGAATGCAAAGTTTCTTCAATAAAACTATTTTAATGTTTTAATATTTTTTTCATATTTGTGCAGAATACATAATTGGCAAGGAAATATAATGGGAATTATTGCCATTGTACATTGTACATACACATTTAAAATTTCATATATTTTAAATTTCAACTATCTATTAAAACTTGCAATGATATGTTTCATATACTATCTTCACTCAAAAAAGAATCTGCTTAGTATTTTTTTTATATACAAGCCTTCTATTTTGAATGAAGTACAGAACTTTCTACTAGTTGTTTCTGCAATTTGTAATTTAGCATTAGACTATGGGCCATTTTTTTCTCAATTTTTTAATCTAGATCATAAAAGATATGATTTTTCTTTTATCAAAATATTGAGTTTTTCTTCAGAGTAATGTTTTAGTCTTGACAAGCATACTTTTTATATTTACTTACACTTTTAAATTCATAGTTTTGTATATTTTTGTCTGGCAAAAGAATATCAGATGATAATATAAAAACTGGTTTAAGAATAAGATAGTAATAATAAAAGAATTCAATTAATATTTACGTTAGACAAACTATTCCAATATTAAATTCATAAATAGAATGATAAATAAGTAAAAAAAAAAAAAAAAATGCAAGTAAGGAAATTAGTTTATCCCACAAGTTTCCTCCACACCACACCAGAAATGACAATTGCCTCTGTATTTATAAAAATGCAAGCTTATCTACTACTCATCTATGATATAAAATTTCAGTCATACTAGAGTTCTTTTAAAATGTATTTTCGTGACACAGTTCTCTTTTAAATGTTTTTTTTTCTATATCTTTCAATATGAATAGCCCAATAGAAGAATTTGTTGCATGTTATGTTTCCTTGCTTTAAAGAATATTTTTGTGCAAAGGATATTGCAGACAAGATTTTTACCATTTCCATCTTTAATTGATTTGAGAGATTTAGAGCTAGCAATTTTGATTTAAATGTTGAAAGATATAGAAAGGATATATACGAATCTTCCGCTACAAGGTCATGGTCATTGAAAATCTGTGAAATAGTGTGTGCAATTTAGCAGATAGTATATAATCACCTGATCGGATGGAATATATTATTGATGTGAAGTTTAAGTTCCATATCTGTTGATAGAGGACTGCCCTATGTTTCTACATGCAATTTGCTTCTTTAACTACATCAAAGAGATATTTTCTTAAAGAGGCTGGTCATGGAGATGAATTGGCTTTATATCAAAATACATATCAAAAACTCATTCAATTTAAGGACAACAGAGCTTCAAAGCTTTTCTGGACTGTTTTATAGCCTGAACTCACCCTAAATAAAGTGCTTTTTATCATTTGGTGGGACTGGAAAGAGGTCTTATACGAGTTCATTCTTCAAAATGAAACTATTTCGCCAAACATTGCAATTTGCATGGTAAATTGAAAGCTGCCACAGCAGCAAAACAACCAGAATTTTTGCCATAGTTAAAAAAAAAAATTAATTATGGCAGTGCAAAACGTCATGTTGCAATTGCTGTAAGATAAAAGCTATTTCAGTTTGATTGGTATTTTGTATTGCAACTTCTATACTTCCTAGATTTTGCTGCATCTGACTATTACTTGTTCCAGTCATAACAGCAGATTTAGTATGTTCAAAACTATTGTTGCAATGAATATATTCATTATTCTCGCATATATTTTAATAATTTTCTTGTAAATTTTGAAGTTACTAGTGAACCACTATGAGCAAGAGAACATAAACTATTCCGCCAGAAATGATGAATATATGTGTGTAATACCATGGCTAATGAAATACCTATTTGATGGCAAGTTGCTTTTAGAATTTCCAAAAAAGACTGTATAAGAAAATTACTTAATGTCAAACAAAACAAATTTTTACAGTGGAATAAATTATTTCTTTTATCTTTATTTGGAAAGAGGTCTTATTTTTAGAGATTTATCTCATTTTATATAGGCCTTGGCTTAATTTAATGTGTTTAATAACATAACTATCGTAGTTTACAAGAAAAAGATGATTCGCAAAAACTAGAGTTATGTTTGCCGTTAATAAATAAAATGCACATAAAATCTATTTAAAAAATTCCCAACACCAAAAATGTGTTTGGAATTCTTACATTTTTTTTTCTAAACTAAACAATGAAATGAACAATTAAATTGTTTTATAAAATCATTATCAAATAATTCTGGTGTCATTTGATTCAAATGTGTATTACTTTTAAAGATTACAAATTACTACTCACTCAAGATTTTATCACAAGGGCCAAAACTGCATACAAACAATTAAACAGAAGCACGATTTTATTGTTCTTTACATTGAGGATGACAATTTGATATTTTAAAAAAATGGCCCATGAGATCTCCAGCTTTAAAAAATATATTCAAGCAATTACATCAGTGATTAGCTATTCACTAATTCCTGGTAAATTTGAATTTTTTGCCATCATTTGAACAAAGTGCATTATGATATCTCTTGATAAACAATAAAGTGTCAGTTCACAAATCAATATTTCTACCAATAATTAAAATGATGTTATCGGAAAACATACAACAGTAGAAAATTCTTCCCCTTATTGTAATTAATATCATCATGTGGGGTAGTGGAAGAAAACTGTAAAGGTAATTCTTTTAATTTTTTTTATTTAATTATTGACAATTGCTACAGTACACTATTGATAATCAATTCAATAAGTTTTCTGAAACATGAATTTTTTTTTAAAAGTATAATTTGTTTTATTCATTTTCTAAAGATAAATAAATCTGTCTTGTATTAAATATTTCAATCTTTAGATTAATCAAATAATGGATAAGTAAATTTTTACTAAAAGCTCATTTTCTTTTCCAGATGACTTCTGCTGATAACCAAGTGCAACAAAAAGGCAATGGTTTTTTTAATAAAAGGGAGCTTTATTATGATTATTTACAGATGAAAAGTATGAACTACGTTTGATATTATTCCAGCTCAGTCTGTCAGAAAAAGGCAAAAAATGATGGAGACTTCTGTTGACATAAATGGAGAAAATTTAGCTACTACTCTTTGTGATAAAGAACTGGATACTGGTATAGATGTTCAAACTATAGTTTGCACAGATAAGAAACATTTTGTTTGTGACTTCTGTGGTAGGATATTTTCTCAGAAACGATATTTAGTGAAACATTCTCGTAGTCACTCAAAAGTAAAACTTTATTCTTGTGATATATGCAATAAAGAATTTTCTGAGAAATTTAATTTAAATCGCCATTATAAAATTCATACAAATGAAAAATCTTATTCTTGTGATGTGTGTGGCTTGAAATTTTCTCAGAAATATTATTTAAGTAACCATATTCGTATCCATACGAAAGAAAAACCTTTTTCTTGTAATCTGTGCAATAAAGCATTTGCTCATAAATCTAATTTAAACAAACATTACCGTTCTCACACAAATGAGAAACCTTTTTCTTGTGAGATTTGCCATAAAGAATTTTCACACAAAGATATTTTAAAACTTCATTATGTAATTCACACAAATGTAAAGCCTTATTGTTGTGATGTGTGCAGAAAAGAATTTTCCCTAAAACGTTATTTAAAAGACCATTATAGAATTCATACAAATGAAAAACCTTATTCTTGTGATAAATGTAATAAGCAATTTTCTCAAAAACGTTATTTAAGAGACCATTATCGAACTCATACAAATGAAAAACCTTATTCTTGCTTTGAATGCAATAAGGGATTTTCTCAAAGAGGTGATTTAAATAAACATTTACGTACACATACAAATGAAAAACCTTTTTCTTGTGATGTATGTGGTAAACAGTTTTCTCGGAAGGATAGCTTGCATCATCATCTCCGCACTCATGAAAAAAAGAAAGCTTTTGTGTGAGATATATAAGACAAGACTTTTTATAAAATTTAATCTGAACTGACATTATTGCTTTCATACAAATGAAAATTTACTATGTTGCATGCAGGGGAAAAAAATTACATTATATTTTAATTAAGACCATCATATTCATAAGGATGCGGTTTGAGATCTGTGTTTTGTTATTAATATAAATGATAATTCTTATTCAAATATCACTTGAGTTCTTTGATATTTTTTTGGTTTTGTATATTATCCATTGTTAAATGATACATTACAGATGCCATATAGATTAAAAATTGAATTTTTTCTAGCTGAAATTTCCAATCAAAGCTTTAAAAAGAAAGTAAGAAATAAAATGTAAGAAAGTGTTTCCATTCTCTACGCACTTACTCTAGTGAATGGACAACCTTCTAATCCATAGAAGGATGTCCATGATTTTTAGCTGAGATGCTGAATTAATGCCTCATTTGAGTTGTACTTCTAATTTAAAAAAATGAGTGATGGTATTCACTTTTTCTTTAATGCAAGCTAGCATTCTTTATATAGTGAAATGTTGCAACTGTAACCTATATCATAATATTCTTAGTAAATATTTTTTTTTTTATTGAATATGTTTGAGGAATTGTACAAAGATAAGCTGATTTCAATGAATCCGTCATTTCTATAATGTGAATAGATCATTTAGAAAAAAAAATATTTAAAACTTGTGTTAATAAGTACTTGTAAAAAGTGAAGGATCATATCACATTGACAAAAATTTCCTGAACTATATTTCATTTCTCTTATTCATTTATAAAAAAATGAATGATTTTCTATTTTCCCATTCTTTAAATGCTTTTTCTTGATAAGGTGTTATGTATTCATGATTTTAATGCCATGGAGCAACTTTGTTTTATATAATAGGAGTGAGATAGTGCTCATGAATGGCCATAATTCTAGAAAAATAGACAAGTGACAAAAAAATTAGCAACTTATATATTCATATGTACTTTCTTGTCCTTATATTGAAATAAAACTAGTCAAAGTGTGTTAATAAGTCTTATTTTTGTCTCAATAAAATGTATAATTTTCTGAAAATTTCAAATAAATTAATTAATATTAATGAAAAATTTCTGCATGTAAAGAATGTAACATGTTTGTTAAATTGCAATATTTCATTCCCCCCCCATATTATTCTTGATTTTAGTCACTGCCTTATGAACATTTATATTCATTTTCATTATTATTTTTAAAAATTGTGTATTAACTTAGGTGAAATATGCATTTTTTTTAACAAAGGTTATTTTGTCATAACTTTTTTTGTAAATTTCGAAGAAAAGTTTTCATAAAGTACTATATTCTTTGTAATTATTTATTTATTTATTTTACTTTTACCGAACTTGCTACTCTGTTATTTATATCTTTTAAATCTACTGTATACTTCCTACATTGTTCTTCACAGATTTGTAGATAAGAAGTTATTCAAAGTGAAAAGCAGATTAGGTAAATCTATGGGTACAATGATATTGGTACTCCCAGGCTGATAGGCTTGTCGTTGATGGTGAGATTTACCTTTCTATGTTTGGGCCACTGGTAATGGGAACTATTTGGTAAAATTTGCAGTACCCATATTAATATAAGAGACAACTTTTCATTCAGTGTTCACAGGATCTTTTGGATGGCGAGATTACCTTTTAATTTCTCTTCCTATATGCAAATAAACAGTGTCTGATTGGAGCATCATTGATGATTAGATATTGTTTTATTACTTTTATTCCTGTGTAACGTACATTTCACTGAACAAGGAAAAGAAAATTATTTTCAATCCTTAATTAAAATGCAAAATAATGTTTAATCAGTAACGATTTCTAATTTTTTCAACTGCAATTTTTGCAAGGTTATTAATCTAAAAAAATATTCGACTTAATAACATTATTTATTTAAGTTAAATTTTCTTATACAAATTATGAAAAAACATTTTTAACTAGATAATTTTGAATTCCTTTTCTATGAGTTTTCTCTAAAATCTACTATTGTGAAATTAATTGTTTATGTTTGCATGCAAAATAAATAGTATTTTGATATTTTTCTGCTAAAGTAGTACAAAAAGAAGGTTTTCATAAACTAAAGCAGTTTTTAACAATGATAATAAAAAGGAAAATTGTCTTGAAATTATGCTAAAGAATTATTTATTCTGATAACGAGTTTTTAGGGTATATCAAAAAATCGTTGATATTTTTTTTAAATTCATTTAAAATGCTTGCTTAATTTTTTTGTCCAGATTTTTATTTTTAAAAAGGCTTCCTTCATATATATATATGTGTGTGTAGGACTCAGGAATCACTACTATTTTAGAATCACGCACATTTAATTACATAAAGAAAATATACATTATAAAGGAAATGAACATTAAACAGATTTCGTCGAATACGTCGCAGGATTAATTCACATGTTGATATCGCAGTCATTGCATGTCAATATTCGTCGTTTCGTCAGCTGCATTCATCGTCTGACAGCTTTTGTCCAGACCTACGTCACGTCTTTCGTTCAGAGATCCGTACTCCGTCTAACAAGCATCAACACCTGTTGGACAGCAGATGGCGCTCGTCATCAGGCGTTTGTCACTACATTCGGCGATCCTGACTTCTCTTTCGTCCACGAAAGTTAAATCAAAGTAGAAAAATCTGAAAGATTTAAAAAAAAACAGTATCTGGTTAAACCAATAAACATTTTTTTTTTCTTTTAGTCTGAAGACCATGCTT
>JAPMOR010046155.1:239266-271539 GCA_026543865.1 Argiope aurantia | reverse complement strand
TAAAATTCTTGCTTTAAAATTTCTTCCGTCTTAGCCACAGCGTAATGTCCTTTATTGTGAATTTCTCGAATAATTTCTCTTTGTAATGCTTCTAGGACTATGAGCAATTCTCTACCATTATCGTATTTGTATAAAACTCCATTTTTCACAATGTGCTCACTGTCTTCTTGCTTATCTATCAAAGCTTTTAATTTCTTAAGGAATTCGTCCTGGTTTTGAGCATTGGCTATTTTAGTGGTCACTTCACTATATGAACGAGTAACAACAAGTACTGCGTTTCGACTAAGAGATTCTACGTGTGCCATTTGTTTTCCTGATCTGTGAACAATTTGGTAATCAAATTCCTCTAACTGTAAAGCCCATCTTGCAACTTTTGGTGTAAGATCTCTTTTACTCATAGTTTGTTGAAAAGCGGAACAATCAGTCACAATTTTGAACCTAGAACCCAGTAAATAATGTCTAAATTTTCTCAACGCTTCGATTACAACCAAAACTTCTAACTCATAGCTAATATATTTTTCTTGTTGTGGAGATGTTTTTCGACTAAAATAATGAATAGGATAAAACTTATTGTCGGTTCACTGTTGCAGCAGCACTGCTTCGAATCCCTGACTGCTAGCATCTGTATGTTATAAAACTGATCCCTGTTGATAGAGATGCAAAATTGGCTCCTGAGTTAAAATATCTTTAAGTTTTTGAAAAGCTTCCTTTTGTTCAGATTCAAACTTAAATGCAATGTCTTTTCTTAGTAAATCACTAAGCGGTTTTGCGATTTTTAAATAGTGCGGTATAAATTTCCTGAAATCCTAACAGTTTGTGGTTGTGGAAATTTTTGTACAGCTACCGTTTTATATACAGAGGGCTGTATAGTTCCGTTTTGGATTCTATAGCATAAAAATTCTATTTGTGGCTTTAAAAACTGACACTTCTTAAAATTAAACTCCAAACCGTACTCTGATGCAACCTGTAGAACACGTTGTAATTTTTCTAGCCCTTCTTCCTCGGTTTTGGATGGTATAATAATGTCCATATAAATCCGTACAGTTCCGTCTAGCATCAAATTCCTGAATATCACATTAATGTAACGCTGAAATACACTCGGACTATTGGAAAGTCCAAATGGTACTTGAAGAAATTCCCACTGGCCATGATGTGTTACAAAAGACGTAAATTTTGTGAAATCTTTCTCTACGTCTACATGAAAAAATCCGTTTTTCAAGTCCAAAGTAGTAAATATTTTTGATTGCTCAAGTTTATCAAGCAAATCTTCTATGAGGGGTAAAGTATACTGGTCTTTAATCATCTTTTTATTTAGCTTACGAAAATCAATACATAACCTATAACTATCATCCTTCTTCTTGCACAAAACCACAGGGGAAGAATAATCTGAACAGCTCGATTTTATTATTCCTTCCTGTATCCATTTATAAATCTGAGTTTCAACGAATTTTTGTTCTTTAAAAGGCAGCCTTCGAGGGTTATGACTAATCTGAATATCATCGCTCAATATTATTTTCATTTGCACCTCCGTACTTTTTGTTTTGTTTGGCGAATACTTATTTAAAAGACGATTTAGTTCCAGTCTCAAGGTTTTTTTACATGACTCATGTCGATTTCATCATAGTTTATCGAATCCGCTAAATGAATGAAGTATGGGAGAGGATGTGTATTTATTTTATTGCAAGTCTCAGCAAAAATAAGCACCTGTCTATCTCTTTTCAGCTCCGAGGAAGGTAGTGATACGACCTTGACCTCGTTTCTCACCAGCCGGGTGTAATTTATTTGGGCTTTTTTCCCATGAATGATAATTTGGTTTTCTCGGAATGAAAAGCTTAGATTATTTAATACGCCATGCCGATGATTATTTCGTTCGGCATTATTTCTACCACATACACATTAGTTGATATTACATATTCATCAATTAATATATCACAATAAAAAAAAACTTAGAGGAGTAATGTTATCTCCACTTATACCAGTTAATTTCACATTATCAGTCGTTAAATTAGGTTTACCAAGTTTCAAATAAAAATCATAATTAATCATAGTAATATCACTTCCAGTATCAATTAATGCATCACAATTTACACCATTTATTTCAACATTTTTACTAAGCTTATTTACAGTTTTTGGAGAGTTACGAATATACACTTTATTAGAGAGAGACACTTTAAAATCTCTTTGCGGGCAAATACTGGCTTTGTGGCTAAAGCTACCACATTGGAAACATTTCAATCCTTTGTTTTTAAACTTGAAATTAATTGATTTATGGCCAGCTTCTTTGCAATTAAAACATTTATTATTTCTCTTGTTATAGTAATTATCATCAACATAATTCTTTTGAGCATGAACGAACGTTAATGGAGTTTTTAGCTTCTTTCGCGATATCAAATTTACTTCTGTTTTCAGAAACACGCCAATTTCTGTTTGTTTCCTTTTTAAAGTGACTTCGTGCAGCTTCATATTCGTCCAGTTTATTAACCAAATCTTGTACTTTCTTTATTTTGGGCAAATCGTCGTGAAAATGATCGCGTACATCATTTGGTATTTTACTCTTTAACTGGTCAACGACTATTAGCTGCTTTAAATCTTCAAAATCGGTTATTTCTAAATAGTTTATCCATTCATCAAAAACGTTATTCAGTTAAAAACTGAAATCCCGCTATGAAGAAGAATCTCGTTTGTGAGTAAAAAACTTCTGTCTGAGTTGTTCGGAAGTTAATTTAAATCTTTTAAGCAACAGTTTTTTTTATGTAATCATAGTCATTAGCTGATGGATCAGGTTCACGAGCAATTAAATTGACTATATCCAATGGTAATAACCCGAGTAAATAAGAAATCCAGTTTTCTTTTGCAATGTTAGCCCTACTTATTTGTTTCTCAAATAACGAGATAATAATAATGTCTCCGCTATTATCACAATTCTTTAGCAATTTTAATATATTAGTCTTAGGCATATCTGATACAGTTAAAGTATTTTCTCTACTTTTTAACTCAAGTTCTAACTTTTTCAAAATATATTCACGCTCATTCTTTTCGGCTTCGGCTTTTTCAGCATCTAACTTTTCGCGCTCCTGAGTGATTGTTAAAAGTAAGTTTTTTACGAACTCTTCGTCATAGTCTTTCGACTCTGTTATCATTGTAACTAACTGTCGCACTTTGGCATCCTGTGGTGCCGTTAGTTCTAATTTGTCTACTAAAGTTAGTAAGTCGCTCTTTCGTGTTCGTGTAAGAAATGCCATACTTGAGAATAAATCAAAATTGTACTCACAATTTCTTCAACGTCGATCCACACTGCGTCAGTCCACAAGGAGTTGGTATTAGGGATTGCAATACCGAGATACCGAATACCGGTATTTTGAGCCATTTGTACAATTTTGTAATACCGGTATTCACAAGTTTAAATACCGATTTTTTTCGGTATTTACTAGAAATTTTTAAAATTGTCTTGTAATTGTTTAAATTGTTCAGGATCGCCACCATAGCAAAATAGTATACGTTTTTGTTTTTATGTTTCCCTAACGGACGAAATTAATTAGACTGTGAATACAAAGTTGCATCGTACAATCAAGAGAAGTGATAAAATACTATATGACAATGGATTGTAAAAACCCTCCACGCTTTTGCGCATGCGTTAGTGTGGGTTTACTTTGACAAAATAGGAGTGAGAGGAAAGATGAAAGAAGATGTTTAGGAGGAGATTCTTAAACAAGTTGGAATAGTTTACTCCTAATGATGGAACGATTTTTGAAACTGAGAAATCCAATCCTAAAAGCAATAATCGACTTAAACCAGCAAATTAATTTTTCAGATAGTGAATTCGACTTAATATTCAAAACAGATTGTTATAACTTAATATAAACTTTATATTAAAACTGGCTGTTGAGGTATTATGACGGAGAGATTCTAATTTATCAACAGCTAATGCAACAATAAATTTCATGCTGCAGTCATTGAAAGAACAGCACAAATCACTATCTGAAGAATTATATATTACATTGAAAAATCGCACAGAAGAAAGGTATGCGGAAATAGAAAATGTCTTGCGGTATTTACATAATTATAATGATTTTAAAAATGAAAAAGAAGAAAAGAGACTAACCAATTCAAATCTGATCAAGTTTATAGTAAATTTTCTTAAATTTTTTTTTACCCATAAACCTATCCACATTCAGAAGAATTCGGTACAGTTATCAGAGATTATGATGGCACTAATGTTAAAGGAATTGTCTCTCGAATAATAATTAAAATTAGTGATAAAAAATCAACAAACCAAAATACAATACAGAAATCAGTTTTATCCAAAACTATCCGACGAGTAATCGATTTATTTGAAGCTGAGGGATTTAGAGATAAATATTTGGAAAAAGTATATTGCAAATAACTAACAGTACCACCAACTATCGTAGATGCCGAAAAAGCGTTTTCGACAGCTGATAATTTTTGCAAAAAATTACATTCCAGGCTTAACGATAGTCCAATTATGTTTTTGAGATCACATTTCAAAAATTTGTAATAGTACCACTGACTGAATAGTGATGCTAACACGTTTTTGTTTATCTAAACATTATTATTGCCAGGCTCTCCGCTGAACACTTATACACTTTCAGTGGATCCCTTCACATGTTGGTTTAAATGGTAGTGAGATAGCGGATAATTTAGCTAAGACTGCCTTAGCTGACATATTTCATGGTGATGCAACACTAACTTATTCTGAAATCTCATCTATCAAAAAGATGGATCGAGTGCACTTTGGAGAGTCCCACCTGCTCACCCTTTGTACTTTGGTAAGAGTTCCTGTTGGTGTCACCGTCTGAATATCTCTAGAAAACAGCAAACGGCTCTCTCTCGTTTTTTAAGTGGACATACCAAATCTCTCACCTTCCAACACGGACGGAGGATCTTTGCTGAATGTCCTTGGTGCAAGGCAGATCAAGCTTCCCCCAATCATATTCTTAAATGTTTAAATTTTACGATTTTTGAGATTTTAAGGGATCCGTTATTGTTTTTGGACTTTTTAGAGATCTTTGATTTCATGGAGGTGGTAAGCGCAGCTATACCACCTTGGATCGAAAACAATAATAGCACCTTTTTGTGATTTAAATAAAGAAGATGTTCCTTTACTTTTTTATGGTTCTTTATATACTTTTATTATTTATAAGTTACATATTATATTTGTAATATTTACATTCTCTAATAAAATTGGTAAATAAAACAAAGAAACACCCATGTCTCCTTTCTTTTTCTAAAATTTCTAATACTGGTATTAAAACCGGTATTAAGATCTAAAAAAATACCGAATACTGGTAATGAACTTTTGGTACGATATTTCAATCCCTAATTGGTATCCAGAAGTTTTATTGTAGTACGTCAAATTTCATTCCTGTTTGGCTCTTCTTTCGTCTATGTACCGGTCTTCATTAAAATCCGGGCCGAACCCCCATATTTGTAGGACTCAGGAATCACTACTATTTTAGAATCATGCACATTTAATTACATTTAGGACGGACAATTACATTAATATAAAGGAAATGAACATTAAACAGATTTCTTCTAATACGTCGCAGGATTAATTCACATGTTAATATCGCAGTCATTGCATGGCAATATTCGTCGTTTCGTCAGCTACATTCATCGTCTCACAGCTCTCGTCCAGACCTACGTCGCGTCTTTCGTTCAGAGATCCGTACTCCGTCTAACAAGCATCAACACCTGTTGGCCAGCAGATGGCGCTCGTCATCAGGCGTTCGTCACTACATATATATAATTGTTATTGCTTATTTAATATAGAAATGCTACAGCAGCTTAAACTTGCCTTGAAAGTTTTTATTCAACCACAATAAAAACATGCAATCAAATCTAAACAATACGAATTAAGAAACAAAAGACGACAGTCCTTAATTAAAAAGTGCAGTAAAGCGAGTAAACTACAGAATCAAAAGCAGTAATTCATTTTTCATGAAAACAAAGATATTGTAACTAAAGGAGGTCATTAGAAAAATGTTTCTCTAATATACTTAAAATCGTTGCTTGTTCTCACTATGGACATTATTGAATGTGTTACAACAAAATAAAATAAATAATAATGAAAAGCGCATTTTGAAAAAAAAATCTTGTATGATAGAATTTCTTCTTAATGTCCTTGTTTGTTCTCTTCCTTCTCCGTTTGTGCTAAATTGTATTCATTTGCAGACCTGATATGTCCCTCAATTGGTTGACATTGGCATAAGTCTCACTTGGCTTCAACATCATCTGCTTCAACATAAAGCCTGGACTTTCACGAGCCGGTTAAATATCCTGCTTAGTAGTTGCCAAGTAACAAATAGTTTTTGTAAAATAGCGCTCCTGAAGGCGAAATAATCATTATAAAATTCAATGTACCGGGTGTAATAGAGTAAGATGTGTCATCTGTAAAAAAAGTACCGATCGAAAGTTTTTAATGCATTCGAAATGTTATGCTGTTAGGTGTTTGACAAGGTTGTTGAACTCATTTCTGAAAAATTCCGTTTGGCACTGCAAGGCATTATTCGAGTATTTACGATCGGGTCCCCATATTTCGACTAGATAATACAGAAAGAATAATTTTAAATAAATCTAATCATAAAAATTATTTGGCAAAGAAAATTGATTTTATTTTTTGATAACTTTTGAGGATAAATAATAACTGAAGGAAAATAAATGGATGATTTAGGGAAACATCCCCCTTATTTTTCTTTGTCTCTTCTTTTTTTTTTAATTGCATTATTTTTACGACTAATATTGTTATTGCAACCCAAGATTATAATGAATCTTCATATCTCACAAGGGAAGGACACGGGGTTGAAATCTGAGATCGGGTTGAGATTTAGCATAATGGCAGTATATATTTAGAATGTGTATTCAGGAAAATATTAAAACGTAATGGACGGTCAATTTCGAAAAAATGGTCCTAAAACTTTTGGTAAAGCTTATATACTGATAACTTGACTCCTGTCCCGGTGATCCCAATGGCATGGTTGTCTAGATAACCGTCCCGTATGCGAAAGGTCAGGGTTCAACCCTGGTTAGGATTTTTTTTTTCTTATTAATAACTTTTATTCAATTAAAAATTTACAAATACTCTTGATTAATATGTTTTTAATTTTTTCATCCAAAATAAATACTTATTATCAATATATATATAATATTAAAATTTTAAAAGAAAAAATTATAAATTCAGATGCATTTTTTAAAAAAGAATAAAATTATTTAAATTTAATTAACGATTTATTCATAGTTTTAATTAATATGCTACTTATTTTTATGGAGGGATAAATGTTTATTCTTTTAATACTTAAATTATAATTTAATGTTTAAAGGGAAAATAATTAAAAACATAACATTAATGGCTACATATAATTTAATTGCTCGCATCATTTTCAAACAATTAATTTTCAAATTCTTGGATTTTAATGATAATTAATTATCAATTCTAACTCAACGAAGCTGTATCAATATTAAAAATTGAAGGGAGTAGCTGATATTTGTTAAATATGTAAGCAAACGTCTCCAACGGAAGTAATCATAAGAAATAGTAGAGAACAGATGTTAATTTATTGAATGCGTAGGCAGATGGTTCAAACCGTAAACAAAATTCTTATTTAATCGAACATGATCAAGAAATAAATTCTTGCCAAGATAGTGTAAAAATTCAATCAATTGTATACCATCAATAGTCATCACCAATTTTTAATAAGATGATAAGGTATGCATGGTAAGCTTCCCAACTTTCTGATGAAAGAGAGATATTTTTAAATGTAAATGAAATTTGTTTTCCCATAGATCTCTTAAAGAAACCTTGCTCTTTAAGGCAATCATCATTTATCAGTCGTGCAAGATGTCGAAATATATTTTGTTTCCAATGTTTTTACTATAGTTACCATCCTGGTTCTTGTATATAATCGAAAGTAAATGCATATAGGATAATTTTTTAGAAATAATGATTTTTTTTACGATGTCAGTATTTATAATTAATAATTATTACCATTTATGTTATATTTTTTACTATTTTTTAAAATATTAAATTACAATTTAAGGATTAAAAGAATAAACATTTATCCTTGCATAAAAATAAGTAGCATATTAATTAAAACTATCTGTAAATAGTTAATAATATTTAAATAATTTTATTTTTTTAAATACATCTGTATTTATATGTTTTTTTAAATTTTGATTTTATTATTATGTATTTCAATAATAATTATTTATTTTTGGATTAAAAAAATTAAAAACATATTAATTCAGAGCATTTGTAAATTTTTAATTGAATAAAAGCTATTAAATAAGAAAAAAAAATTCTAGCCAGGGTTGAACCCTGACCTTTCGCATATGAGACTGTTACCTAGACAACCATGCTATCGGGATCATTGGGACGAGTGTCAAGTTATCAGTATATAAGCTTTACCGAAAGTTTGAGAACCATTTTCTCGAAACTGAGTGGCCATTGCGTTTTAATATTTTCATGAATGAACATTCTAAATGTATAAAATCATTATACTAAATCTCATCCCTAGCTCAGATTTCAATCCTGTGCCCTTCCCTTGTCAGAACAATCTGAATCAGATAAACACATTTTTGAGCTCAAAGGAGTCCTCAGCTAGTGGGATTAAATTTGATATTTGTCCTTAATATCATATTTGTGGATTTCTATCGAATTCTGAACGATATCCACTTAGAGGAAGCTGGCTATCCGAGTGCAAGTGAGCATGATACTACAAAACATAAAGAACTCGACATATAAAGTTTTGCATACACGTTTAGAATATAGAGTCGAGATCTGTATCAAATTTGGAACCAAATCCATCCAGGAGCTGACTATCTATCGGTATGTATTTTCTCATGCATAAAAAGCCTACAGCCCAAAAATGCCGTGACGAAAAAATGGAATTTCCCATGTGATCTTTTGATTACAATTGAAATTCTATGTCAAATTTTGTCTTCAATCGTTAGCAAAAAAAAAAAAAAAAAAAAAAAGCGTTCCAAATGCATATTTGGCTTTTTGGTACTTGTGTATTAACAGTTTGTTAGTAATTAATTCCAAAAAAAGTTCAGGAGATGTCAAACTAGATTCGGTAAAAACCCTAAATTCATACCTTAGACTAACCTGTACATAGTATAAAATGAAGTCTCCTGAAAACGTCTGTATGCTTTCTGTAATGTCTGTAAAGAGAAAATGTATGTCTGCAATGTCTTCTGTATGTCTGTAAAGAAAAAAAACTCGGGAAATGCTTAACTGATATTGATAATATTTGCACCATTTTGTCGGGCATTTCAATCGGGCATGTTTCAATTTGATACGGATCTTCAGTTTAGGTTCTAAAACAATGAGTCCAATCTTTTTATTTATCGAATAATCGAACTAGCATTTTAGTTATCGTTTTCTTTGTCCTAATGATGTATTTTTATACAAAATTTAACAGAAATTTACAAATCTGATGAACGTACAAGGGGTGTCAAATGAAAAGGTACGAAACGACACTGTGAAGACTTTCTTTAAAGTATACACCGTAGGCCTGAGTACAACGATCCTATTGATTAACAATGATTCCTTGTTCCCAGAATTCCTGTGGCCGTGACGAGACCCAGTCCTTCAGAGCGTCCTTGAATTCGCCGTCCGAGTTCAAGCGCTTCCCTTTCAGGTGTTTTTTCAGGGTACTAAACACATGAAAATCGCAGGGCGACATTTCCTGGCTGTAGGGTGGATGGTCGAGGTGCTCCCATTTGAACGTGGCCAGTTCCCCTGTGTGACCCCAGAGACGTGTGGACGCGCGTTCTCATGGAGCAGAACCACACCCTCCGTGAGTAGCCCCGGTCTTTTGTTCTTGATGGACCGGCGTAGTCTTCGGATTGTCTCACAGTACACTTCGGAGTTAATGGTTCTTCTGTGCTCGAGAAATTCAACAAGTAGCGGACCTTGGACAGCGAACTGTGAAGGACTGGGTATCATCACGGCCACAGGAGTTCTGGGAACAAGAAATCCTTCGGCTCGTTAATCAACAGAATCGTTGTATCCAGCATTACGGTGTATACTTTGAATAAAATTTTCACAGTGTCGTTTCGTACCTTTTCATTTGAACACCCTTTATGCCAAATTTCATCCCTTTAACTCTAAGCCTTTTTGAATAGTCGGGCTGCCAAAAAGACGTTCCAAAAACCTGGAGATTTGTCAAAATCTTAGGAACAAAAGGGTTGCTAATCACATATTCTCTCTTTATAAGGTTCATATATAGAGAAGTATAAGTATTTGCAACCTTAGAAGAAGAAGAAAAAAAATCTCTTAAAAATACGCGCATTTTGGAGAATAGGCTTGATATGACACGTAAAACAAATTAACATATTTTGCCGACTAAATTATCGAATGATAGAAGCAAAGATGTAAAAATTAAACCCTGAATTTCATATAAATTAGCGAAATACAAATGTGTCTGTTAAATTTAAAAAATGAAATGTAAGTACTATAAATAAATTTCTGTGTTAAAAAATATTTAAGTTTAATTTTTTCTATATAAAACATACTTTTTTTAAATGTTTGTGCAATTGTGTCAAAAATTAGTTTTCATCGCCAAATTTGAAGTTGGTGTCGAAAGTATAAACTTTTCCCCTTTTATAGATCGATTCTCATTGGTAAAAAGTATATGCGCAAAATAAGCATTGCATTTGCGCAAGTAATTTCTCTGGTTCATTCAATATCTGTGCAGTTGCAGGAAATAGCAGAGGCAGTTGTTTTCCCAAAACTTTTTCGCATACTCTCTAATAAAGGTTTGATCCTAGTGAACGCCTTATATGGCATTGGCATTCAACAGTTATGAAATATTAACTTTTGGCGTGAACTATAAATGTTAAACCGTACCAAATATTTTTGATCTAACTCTCTTACTTTGTAGTTGTCGTTTTAACTTTTATTCGGACAGATAGACTTCCTCTGAACGGATTTTGCTCAAAATTTGATAGAAATCTTCAAATTTGATCAGAAGTCCGTATACCAAATTTCTTCCGTCTACCAAGCGTTTTAGAGTTAGTTTTGTAGCAGACAGATGACGGATTTTTACAAAAATATGTTTTTCGAATTCAGGGAGTCTAAAACTTGAATATTTGTCAAAATTTCGAGGTTGATTTTTTTTTTTTTGACGATTTGCTATGCATTATCTGTACTTTGTATACGAGAAAGTAAGAAGACACAGTTGTCCCCAGGCATGTCTACTGAGATTGCTATCGATGGTTTTTAGGCCATAGTCTGCCGTTCTCAAGTACTCTTGCTGCCAAGTATCTAGGCTTATGATGGTTTTTATAACACGAGTAAAAGTTTTCAAACTTGGCTGAAAGATTTCAAGTGACGAATTAAATACCTAAAACAAATGACACATTTAAAAAAGAAATTAAGTCTATTCCTACTTAAGTCAACAAAAAAAGACAAATTATTTTAGTTACTTTTTATTAAATAATTGCAATTAATATAAATATGTATATACATATGATAGAATTACAATATAAAGTTTCAAAATAGAAATTGAATTGAAAAAAACTGTATTAACATTAAATGTCATCCACTACAAGTTGTATATATTACTTGTTAAATTTTTTAGCTTGGCGACTATTTAAAGTATTAAAAATTAATTAATTAACTAATATTTGAAATTAGATAATGAATGAAGAATTACGTCAAGTAATATATAAAAAAAATTTTTAATCGAATTCCTACTTATTTCTTTTATATTATTTATGATCGGGTGTCACGCCAGTTATCTCAGAGCTTGGCGACCATTTCGCAACATGGCGACCAAATAGAAATTAATGGACAATTTAATTAATTAATATTTGAAAAAACCTGTATTAACATCAAGTTTCATCTGCATTAACTATATGATCACAAGTTTTAAAAAAAGTATTTGAATTTGAGTGGATGAATAAAAAGTATTTTATTAACGATTGAAAATTTGAACAAGATATATATATATATGTATATGTAATGATATTTTAACTCTAATTTCAATTCAATTAATTTTCAAGATTTTATCTTAATTTAGGCCATAGTAACTTTATCCTAAAATATTCTCTTATTTCGTGATCCAATTCCACTGTCTCTACTTAATTAATTCAAGAGAAGCTTTATAAAATTGCTGCATCGACTAAACGCCGATACTTTCACGTGCTCGGCGTGAAGGGGTAAAAAACTGTCCAGTAAGCACATTCTTTTTAAAAGATCCCTGTGTTTCCTTTACATGTGATTGACATGCGTCAGAAATCCCTATCAGAATCTTATTAATATATTAGCACTATGAAGAAATATTTTCCCTATCAAAATCATAGGTTATATAAGGCGAGGGATAATTTATTTCAGCCCTTCTTCCCCACTTCTGTTTTTGCAACGCGCTGTGGCGGACGCACAATGTCAACGTCTTTGCTTGTAAATAAGAATGCTTTCCCGATGGATTAAAAAGAACTTAAAAATGTAAAAAGTCTCTTCACTGTCTTCAAACTGAATTCTGCTTCACAACAAATAATGTTACATATTAAAAAGTCGACAAGGATAGTTTCCTGTGAAAATTTTTCAAATTAATTAAAATTAAATCCGCGTGAAAGGAAAATGAATCATGCAATAGCTCTTCGCCGACACTCTTGGTTCCGGCCAGCCGTCTCCTGTGTTTCCATGGCGAAGCTCTTTCACCGCCGTCTCCTACGACTGCCTCCGGCCACATCGTTTCACGCAAACCGTAGTCCAGGGTCCGGTCCAGTTCCCGTTGAATCCCGTGCTTTCCATAACCTCTGAATTCATCCGACACTGCTGCTTAATGCCCTTGGGTTTGTGCTCCATTTCGTCATGTGCGTGCTCCTTATATCTTCAAGGAGTTGATTCTCCCAGTCATCATAAAAAATTTCTGGCTCCTTACCTGTGTTGAATAATTCCGATATCATCATCATTTCCTTATTATATCATCATCACAATAATAATCGCCTGCTTTACTCGCCAGTGCTAAAGTGAATCAACCAGATTTCGAAAATATCACTTGTGTGTTATATTATCATCTCAATATAAAAATAGTTTTCCGTCACCTGCCGTAATCTCCAGTTCCAGTGCTCAAAATTGCATTTTGTGATTAGCTAAAAAAGTGAACAGTATTTAAAAAAAAATTCATCCGTCAGCTGACTCAACGAGTGGAATTCAAAATTTATATTCTGTACTTTTGATTTGATTTAAATTGCATTTTTCTATTATAATATAATTGCAAATAATGTTTTTATATTATGATTCAAAATATCATGAGTTTTAGTTTAAAGTATTGAGTTTTTAAATTTTTTCATATTTATTATTTAAAATTTATTCATAATATTATAATTTGTTGAATTAGAAATTTATGTGCATGCTATTAATAACTAAGAAAAAATGATTTCCCCAATTTAATTAAATTTATCTAACTCAAAGGTTTTAAAAAATATGCATGCAGACCTTGTGAACTCAAAAAGTAACATACCAAGATTCTTATATACTTAATAATTAATGGGGCGTGATAATTAGACTAATGTAGTGAATACCTCAGGGGAAATTTTTGCACCTCTGATAGTTATTGAACTGCCCTCTAATATCACTGTGTCCAAATACTTGTTTTTTTACAAAATACAAATATTTTTTATATTACATTTTTTTTTTATTTCAAATCTCATATGAGTATTTTGAGTCGTGTCTGTTACATTCATTCACAAGTGTTTTGTTTGATATTTTTGAATTTTGCAATTATTATCATCATTTCCAAATGACTTATTTGAAATACATGAATCTTACATTTATTTAAATTTCCAAAAGTTTTATAGGAAACCATTCAATTTTACAAGTATTTATTTTCATATCCAAGTTTTTTACCTGAAGTTTTGAATCTTGTGTTTTTATTTCCAGCTAAAATACTTAATTTAAAATCTATACCAAATACTATACCGATATTTCATTTGGATGAAATCATAATATTGATATTATATTTAATAATTTATTTCTAATTTAAATATCTTGTTGAGTCAGATTTTATAACATTTAAGATAATATAGGCAAAAATACCATAGACTGTCTTCATTAAATTAAGTTCATCAATTCAGTTTTTGCAGAAAAATGGTCAAAATAGCTTTGTGCAATATACTGTTAAATTTATTAATATTTTGTTATTACTGTTGATTATTAAGGTAATGTAAAATAATGAATGGGAATTCTGAATTAATGATTATATAATGTGAAGGTAAGGGAAACTTGGATATGCCTTTAAATTTCAATTTTTCTTACTTGACCACCACTGTAAGGTAAGGCTGTATGTTGAGGGCTTCCGTGTCTTGCAGTGGGGGGAAAATTGTAATGATATTTTAACTCTAATTTCAATTCAATTAATTTTCAAGATTTTATCTTAATTTAGGCCATAGTAACTTTATCCTAAAATATTCTCTTATTTCGTGATCCAATTCCACTGTCTCTACTTAATTAATTCAAGAGAAGCTTTATAAAATTGCTGAATCGACTAAACGCCGATACTTTCACACGCTCGGCGTGAAGGGGTAAAAAATTGTCCAGTAAGCACATTCTTTTTAAAAGATCCCTGTGTTTTCTTTACATGTGATTGGCATGCGTCAGAAATCCCTATCAGAATCTTATTAATATATTAGCACTATGAAGAAATATTTTCCCTATCAAAATCATAGGTTATATAAGGCGAGGGATAATTTATTTCAGCCCTTCTTCCCCACTTCTGTTTTTGCAACGCGCTGTGGCGGACGCACAATGTCAACGTCTTTGCTTGTAAATAATAATGCTTTCCCGATGGATTAAAAAGAACTTAAAAATGTAAAAAGTCTCTTCACTGTCTTCAAACACTGAATTCTGCTTCACAACAAATAATGTTATATTATATATATATATATATATATATATATATATATATATATATATATATAGAAAGTATGAACTGATAGTAGGAAATGAATAAAAGAGAATATTTCTATTCTTATTTCATTTTAAAAGAAATGTGTTATAACAGAACTTGGAGACTTTTAATTGCCCGCTCTATCTTCTTTGACTTGCCTTAGAACAAACAAACTTTTCTCTTTGATTTGGTAATAATTAATCTTAAATCCATGCCTTTTCATTATTAACATATATTTATGAAGCAGTTTACTTATCATACAAGAATGAACAATCCAATTCATAATATAAAGATTTAGTTTAAATTGGAAAAACCATAAAACCGTATTTGCATTATCATCTATTCACGGACAGCCTTAGCGTAATAAAGGCTCTTCAAAAATTCTACCCAAAAAATAATTCAGTAGAAGATGTTAAAAGTCTGGTAGATGGTAATATCTCATTACACTGGGTTTAAACCCACATTGGCATCAAAGGTAATGAACTAGCTGATCTGGTGCCAAAGCTGCTTCATTTAAACCTGCAATAGACTATCACCTTGGAGAATCTGAAAGAACAATCAAAACTCGTCTTCGTAAAATTGTCATCGATGAATGGCAATCAAGATGGAAAAATAATGGAAAGGGCAGCTTTACTTTCAGTATCTTTTCTCAGGTAAACACACACACACACACACACACACACACACACACACACACACACACACACACACACACACACACACACACACACACAAAAAAAAAACAGATGTATTGACAATAAATATGTAGCCCAATTAACTAGAAACCATGGACTTTGCCGGCATTATCTTAAAAGATTCAGCTTGAGAAATTGTAAACGTGGTAATGATTATGATGGCATTTCACACTATATTTTCCATTGCCCTATTCTTCATCATTTGAGAAAATTTATCAAACCTCAACTAAATATTTCCCAAATTCTTTCAAAAAATAAATTGACTTTAGAAGCTCAAACTATCTTGGATTTCCTGTATCATAATGAAAACAGGATTTTCCAAATTGAATAATAATTTATCCTAGTTTGGCAAGCACCGTTAAAAGTGGATAGTATCTAGAGACAATATGAAAAAAAATGCATAAGGAACTCTATCTGGCCTTTTATTCCTGATCATGGACTCTACCTTAGACTGAGCCACTGTATATATTTATCTTTTTCATTTATTTACTTATGTTTTTCATTTGCTTATTTATATTTTTCTTTTGCTTTTCTTTTATTATTTTTTTTTCATTTTTTTTTTTCTGTTTTCAAAGTTTAAATTGCCTATTTTTTAGTAAGTTTTTTTATTTACTAATTATGTTTCAATGATACTGTTGCTGTGGAATATTATATAGGCTCTTCTGCTTGAGCCATTTAGATCTCTCCACTTTTTCTTTTTATACCTGCTCCATTTTTTTTTCTTTGGTTATTTCTAGTTTCTAATACACAAACATATGAAAGATTTTTTTTTGAATAGCTAGTCCTTTGACAGCTATTTAAATTATATTTTTTAAAATTTTAATTATGAGCTTTTTACCGGTATAACGTCACTTTTGGCACAGACCTAATCATCATCAGAATACCTAGTAGCCCACCCCCCCCCCCCCCCGGGGGCACCTCGAAAAGAGGATGAGATGTTTCCGGTATGGCGGTTGGATTTCGCCACCCTGGAGGGTACATAAATAGATGGGGGATCTGGCTCCTCCCATCGATGACGGGACATACTTCCTTCGAGAAGGGTTGTACCGTGGCCGGTGATGCCCTTAGGACTCAACCACAGTTTCCGCCAATGTTGCTGTTGCGGCGGATATTCAGTTTTCTTTATCCGTGTGCCTTTGAGCGAATCTGAGAGTCAGTGATATGACTTACCCAAGCACAGAAAGGTAAATTTCATCGTCAATGACAGGCCTATCAGTCTAGGAGTACCAATATCATTGTATCCATAGATTTATATAATCTGCTTTTTACTTTGAATTAATTCTCATCTAAAAATCTGTGGTAGTTCGCCATGCCTCGAGAACAGTATAGGAAGTATACATTAGATTTAAAAGAAATAAATGATAGAGTAGCAAGTTCGTTAAAAAAAAAGTAAAAAGAATTAAGTACTTTGTGAAAACTTTGCTTTTAAATTTGCAAAAGAAGTCATGACAAAAAATCTGTTAAAAATTTTATATTTCATCTAAGTTAATACACAATTTATAAGCATAATAATGCAAATGAATATAATTGTACATAAGATAGTGACTAAAAAAAGAATAATAAGGGGGGGGGGAATGAAATATTACAATTTAACAAACATGTGACATTCTTCACATGCAAAAATTTTTCATCAATATTCATTCTTTTACTTGAAATGTTTTCAAATTATATCACATTTCACTGAGATAAATAAGACTTATTAAAACTTTTTAGCCAATTTTATTTCAATAAGGATAAGAAAGTACATATGAATATATAAGCTGATAGAATTTTTTGATACTTGTAAGGATAGCAACAGGGCATTAAAATCACTAATACATAGCATCTACAAATAAAATGAGTTCTTCCAGAACGGGAAGATTATAATCATTCATTTTTTTCCATTTATAATCATTCATTTTCAAAGACATTTTTACATGACAATGCAATTAATTATACAAGCGCTTTTTAACATGTGTTTCCAATATTTTCTTTTTATTTCTTTTTTTTACTTATCTACTCTCATTATAGAAAATGCAAAGCTAGGTGCATTCATTCAAATCAGCCGTCGTTCGTATAATTCCTCAAATATTATTTCATGAAAAAAATATATTCAGCAAGGATATTTTGATACAGTTGCATCATTTCACTATATAAAGAATGGTAGATTACATGAAAAAAATGAATACCATGATTCACTTATTAATAAGAAACACAAATAAAATGAGGCATAAATTCAGTATCTTAGCTAAGGATTATGAACACGATCCACAGATTATGAGAAAATTTTGTTAATTCAGTAGGGTAAATGCATAAAGAACAGAACCTCTTTTATCATGTGACAGCATTATGTTGTTTTGGTTTGAGGTATCCGGGGCCTCAAAATGCGTAGACAACAAATTGGCGATTTATCACTTTTGAGGTATCAATTTTTCGCCTTTAGGGTTATTAGAAAATAACGCAGAAGGTTGTCACATTTAGAGATTTATCGTCAACTAAAGTTACAACTTGATTTCCAAACTATTCATTCTCTGAAGTCTTACGAATTGTCTTAATTAATTTAAGTCATTAACCAGTTTAAAACAATCACGAGACTATCAGATTACGCATGCGTCGATATTTCGAAAAACGATGGATTTTTTTCATCTCAAAATCAGCCGAGCTCCAAAATTTTGTTTGCCGGTTAGAAAAATTGAAAATGAATGTTTAAAAAAATTACCATTATATATATATATATATATATATATATATATATATATATATATATATGTAATGATATTTTAAAATTTAATTTAAATTAATTTCTTAATTTTTAGCCCATATTAACTTCATTCTAGAATATTCTCTTATTTTCTGATCCCATTCCACTTTTTCTATCTAATTAATTCAACAGAAGCTTTGTAAAATTGCTGAATCGGCTAAAAGCCTCACGTTTCCACACTCCGAGTGAAGGGACAAAATACCGCTGATTTGACAAATTCTTTTTTAAAAGATCCTGTGTTTCCCTTGCCTGATTCGCGAGCGTGTAGCGAAAATCCCTATCTAAATATCTCTGTATTAGCGCTGTGAAAAAAATATTTTCCCTACCAATATCTCATGTTATATAAGACCAGGGATAAAACGTTCCTGAGCTTTCCCTCATTCCGCTCTGTGTCGTGCTGTGTTGTGTGTGTGCTTGTCGATCCTGCTTGTACATAATGCGTTCTTCCCTCTGATGAAATAAAACGACTTCAAAAAATCGAAAGTCTCTTCACTATCTTCGAAACTGCCTTCTGATTATATGCTTAAACACACAAGCACGCACGCACACACACACACACATATAGAAAGAGAGAGACCGATAGAGAAGTCACGTGATTGTTTCAAACCGGTTTAAACTGGTTAATGACTTAATTTAATCAAGGCAAATAAAAAAATAATAATGCTCTCAGACGATAACTTGAAATTTGCGATTCTTTTTCAAACTTTGATTAAAAAAAAAAAAAATTCAGCCAAAAAAATTTTAGTTGTAGATCTATGTGAAGTCTATAATGTATCATTTACCAATGAATAAAATGCAAAACCAAAAAAATATCTAAAAACTGAAGTAATATTTAAATAAGTAGTAACTTTATACAAATAACAAAAAATTCGAAGGATTTTAATATAAAGTTTTCAATAAACTCATTTCTAAATTTTAACACAGACCAGAAACTGCATGTTCTGATGAAGTTATATAGAAAATCTTATTTTACATATCACAAACAAAAGATTTCTCCTTTTCATGAATATGAAGATGCTGATACAAATAACTCCTCCGAGAAAACTTTTTACTGCAAAAATCACAAGCAAAAGGTTTTGAATGAGTACGTAAATGATCATTTAAATGAGATTTTTGCAAAAACTGTTTATTGCATTCATCACAAGAGAAGAGTCTTTCATTTGTATGAGTTAAATAATGAACTTTTAAAGAACTTTTATGTGAAAATGCTTTACAACAAACATCACAAGAATAAGGTTTTTCATTTGTATGAGTACGATAATGATTGTTAAAATTAGATTTATAAGCGAACTGTTTGTTGCATACATCACAAGAATATGGTTTTTCATTCGTATGAGTTCGATAATGCTCATTTAAATTTACTTTTTGAGTAAATTCCTTATTGCACACATTACAAGAATAGGGTTTTTCCTTTGTATGGGTACGCATATGGCAACTTAAATAAAATTTCCGAGAAAATTTCTTGCTGCATACTTCACAAGAATATGATTTTTCATTTGTATGAATTCGATAATGGCGTTTTAAATTATTTTTTTGAGTAAATTCTTTATTGCATACATTACAAGAGTAAAGTTTTACGTTTGAGTGAATATGAGAATGTTCCATTAAATATCGTTTCTGAGAAAATATCCTACCACAGAAATCACAAGCAAAATGTTTCTTATCCGTGCTAGCTACAGTTTGAACATCTATGCCAGTATCCAGTTCTTTGTCACACAGATTAGTAACTAAATGTTCTCCATTTGTGTCAACAGAAGCCTCCATCACCCCCACCCCTTTTTTTCACAGAATGAACTGGAACTATAGCAAAAGTAGTTTTCCTTTAAAAATAGTTTTCATTTGCACATAATCATGTTAATGCTCCATTTTCTTTCAAAAAAACTTTGCCTCTTTGTTGCATTTGGTTATCAGCCAAAGTCATCTGGAAGAAAAAAAGAACCTTTAGCATAAATTCCTTATTTATTATTTGATCAATATGAAGAATGAAACATTCAATATAAAGCAGATTCTCTGTGTTGTCTTTGGAAAATAAATTAAAAAAATATTAAATCAATAAAAAGACTCATTTTTCAGAAAACTTACCAAAATGACTATTGAAAACATACCATAGCAAATGTGAATAATCAAATAAAAAAATCAAAAGAATTCTCTTTTCAGTTTCCTTGCACTACCCCGCAACATGATATTACTTAAAATAAGTTTTTACTGTTATATGTTTTTCGATAACATCATTTTAGTTACTGGAAGAAATATTGATTTGTCAACTAACACTTCATTGCTTATCAAGAGGTACAGAAATGCACTTTGTTCAAGCGACTGCAAAAAATTCAAATTTATAAGGAAACAATGGATAATTCTCCATTTACGAAACTGCTTTGTTTTATTTTATTTATTTATTTTTTGAAAGCTGGTGACCTTACAGTTTCTTTTTTTCCTATAATATTAAATCTAGCTTACCTCAATATAAAGAGCAATAAAATCATGCCTCTGTTTTATTATTTGTATGCAGTTTTAGCCCTTGTGATGTAATCTTGAATGAGTAGTAACATGTAATCTTTCACAAAACAATAAAACATATTTGAACCACTTATATTCGTTCTTCTTTTAACTTTTAGTAGTTTGACATTTAATTGACGAAATTATAAATTTCTTCACTTTCAATATAGAAGAATTTTATCTAAATAACTTTGATAAAATTTAAGCTTACAATTTATCTTTTCCTTTTTGAACATTCTCTCAAAATAGAGGGTGGTTACAATTAAGGTGATTCTATTCAGATCCCTTTACAACCCGTTCTGTCAATCAGATTTCGATGAAACTTGGTATACATGTTTATATGGACCGTGGGGAAAAGATTACAGCAATGAAAAAGATAGTTCATATTTTGACTACTAGCTGACACTTTTTAAAAATTTCTTATGCAAATTAGTCAAACCCATAAAGAGACTTCCAGTCAGAGCACGGAAATGATTCTGCGTGCCTTTGTCATTGTTAATCATGCCCTTACAGAAGAAAGATCAAGCTTTACTGGTAAAACTGTTTTATTAAAACGGGTTAGCTAAAGCTTAGCTACACTGTATGAATATCGTCGTTTGAAGGAATTGCGAAAAGGGCCCATGTCAAAGAATGGTTTGAAGAAAATGATTATGAAATTTAAAAAGACTGGAAACTTGGGTACGCTACCAGGAAGAGGGCGAAAACTAGTTGCAACTGAAACTATCGAAGAAGTCGTTACTGCTGTGGTTTAAAGAGCCTGCAGTTCCAGATATTCTTCAGCAAGTGCTCGACCGGTTTCACGTGAGTTGGCGATTCCGCAGTCGACAGTACGAAAAATTCTACGATCCATTTTAAAATGGTATCCGCAAAAGATCCACGTAGTGAAATGCTGCAACCTCAAGATCCACAAACAAGCTATGAATTTGCTTGGCGATTTTTGGCGAGAATAGAAGTTGACGAAGCATGACCTTGGCAAATTCTACGGTCAAATGAGATGCATTTTTCTTTAGACGGAACTGGGAATAATGAAAATTGCCGCATAAGGGATGCTTCACTTCTTAATGTCCTACACTAACAACCACTGCATTCTGATTGCGTGACTGAATGGTTTGGATTTACTGCTGATTTTATCTTCGGACCGATTTTCTTTGAAACTCTCACTTCTTAAGGTCTTAAAACGTGCTCTATCTCACGAATGCACGCTACAGTAAACTTCTTCGATAAGCAGGTCCTTCCCGCTTTACAGGAACAGCAATGTTTGCAAACCATTATCTTCAGGCAAGATGGAGCCACATTGGACACCAAGTCAAAGAACCGCTTCGTGCTTTGGCGAGAATCGTGTAAAATCCAAAGCTGGCCTCCTCATTCACTCGACTTAAATCTCTGTAATTTCTGGTTGTGAGGATTGCTAAAAGACCATGTTTATGGAGGAAGAAATAGAACCTTACCTGAGTTGAAAGCCAACATCACATGCCATGTTGCTGAAATCCCTTGAAAGTTTCTTCGAGCTATAATGCTCTTTCAACACGTAATTTATGTCAATGGCACACGTTGAACACATTCCGCAAATGAATACATTTTAATGATTCTAACAGATTTTTTTGTCCTTTTTCAAGAGCCATAATTTCCCTTGGTGGTCAAAGTTTGAACCTTTTTTATTTATTTATTGCAGAAATCTTTTCCCCATTATCCATATAACGTATATACCAAATTTCAAGAAAATCCGAAAGGCAGAGCGGGTTCTAGAAAGTTCTGAATATGGTCACTTTAATTATACGCCCCCTCCCGTGCATTATGCAGCAGCAAACTGAGCAATAAAATAATAATGCGATGCATAATTAAAAAAATTATTAATTAACACAAAAAAATTCACAACTTTATTAATTACACCTAATATGAAAATAAGAAACTAGAAAATGTTATTTATTATTAGTAGCAATGGTAAAAATTACTTCCACACATTTAGTTTTGCTTCCTTCGAAAAGATGAAAAGTTTTTATCATGTGAGAACATGATGTTGTTTTCGTTAGGGAATTTTGAATATTTCAAGGCAACGGATAATGGAAGCACGAAATCGCGTAGGCAATGAATAAAGCATAAATGTCAATATTCATCAACATTTTTTAATCGCATATATTTTTTTACCTGCTTTTACCAGTATTGCATTATTATTATGTATGCTTCTTTAAAAGCAGATGCGTTTTTAAAAGGTTGACCTGCCTTTACCAGTATTGCTTTTTTGGTTTGAAGTTTTTGAAGCCTCAAAATGCTTAAGCAACAAATTGGCGATTTATCGCTTTTGAGCATCAATTTTTCGTTTTTAGAGTTATTAGAAAATAATACAGGAGGTTGTCACATTTGGAAATTTATCGCCACCCAAAGTTACAACTTGATTTCCATTTTTTTAAATTTTATTTTATCTTGTTTTTAGAATGATTATTAAAGAATGTTTCATGCATTATATCAAAGCAGCTATACGAAATCCATTGCTATTCTTATGTGTCTCAGAAAATATTTTATTCATAATTTTAAAATGCAAATTCGGAATCTGATGTAACAACAGAGTTGTTTAAATGTGGCGAAAACAAGAGTTTGATTTATTCGGTAACAACTATTTAACAGTGACACCACTTAATTGATAACGCACTTATAGGTATTCTTTAAAGTATTCTGTTCTCTTAGAACTAACACATTTTAATCGTAGTCGAGGTTTCTTAAACTATTCCTGTCGTTGAGAATAATATTGTGATCATAATACTTTTTAAAACGCTTTCTTTCAGATTCATTAATATCAGCAAATAAAAATTATCGAAAAATTATTTGGATTGGAAAGATTTTCATTTAAATTTAACTATTATAAAATATATTTTCAGCCGTTTTTTTAAATTCAGTTTTTATTTATTATTAATTGTCCTTACTTTCTTTCAAATTTCAGGAGAGCGAAAAAATCGTCGCAATGAAAAAATATTTAGAAATTAACACTGTTATTGCCCATCTTCGCATTAAGTCTTCAGTTTAAAACATATCAAGGAAAGACTATACCTAGTAATTTGCGTATGAGCTTAAACGCAATTCAGTATGGGAAAGAAAAGCTGTCCGTTCAAGTTGTTATTACCCTTCTATACAGAGACCGATTTTCAACAAGAGGAAAAATTCGGATTGGGAAATAGGTTTTCTGTTTCAATTTTTTACTTGCATTTCGTTAGGAAAATCAATTGCATAATGTAAAATTACGTTACATTGCAAATATATTTAAATATAAAATGCAAAATAAAATCAACTAGTAACTACGTTGAAAGTTGGGATTAAAAAGTTGGAATTGAGCCGTCCTGATTGTATATGTAGGAAGGCTGTTCATCTTCAATCTTTTTGGTAGTCTTAAAGATTTTTCTCTTTCAGATATCTATTTCAAAAAAGGGGACAATTTTACTGTCTTTACAAATTAATTGAAGGTACTCTTTGTATTCTTAAAAATAAGACGATCGAGGGATATATGACTAGTGTACTTTTAAATGGCACTCTCCCCCCCCCTTTCCTTTTAATTTGGAGAACTTTTAGAAATCAAAGCTAAATAATAATAATAAAAAAAAGATATTTTTAAAAACTAACACTATTTGAGTTTTTACCATCATCTCTTTTTGTTTGTAAGTTATGATAGTAAAGTTATTTGACCTTTTAAATTAAGCCAAGAATAATCAGGCTGAGTAACATCATGAAAACCGCTTAAATTTGAAAATCCTTTTTAAGCACCTTAAAATGCTTACTTTCGGAAGAAAAAAAACGTGGGGAGAAGAGAGTGGTCCTTAAAAAGTAATTAATTTTTTTTGGAGTAATGCAGAGTAAACATTCCTCAGACATTGAATATGACAAATCAAAAGTATGGCTAAAAGTTTGTTAACCGAATGTATCAAGAAAAAAAACCAAGTAAGGGAAAAATTCGAAGAAGAAATCTAGGGCAGGTAAACATACCCAAAGATGCCCTTAACCCTTTTGTATACAATGACTTATCTAACTTATACATCGAATTACTGAAGTTTTAAAATTGTATCTGCAATTAAAGTAAAGAAAATAATAAGTAGTTTAAAATAGGAAAATCTGGGTGTCCCGGGTTCGAATCCCGGTTCGGGCATGGTTGTTCTTCATCTGTGTTCTATCTATGAAGTGTGTGAATGCGCCCCCCTGTAAAAAGGGGCTGCGCAAGCGAATGTGTGAGTTTCATCTTCATATGAGCTAGAAGTCAGATTTCTACCCTAGGGTGCTCAGGGGTATTTACCCTCAGAAGCTACTGCACCCCTTTCCGTGGTAACGCGGACACGACATTATCAAATAAGAAAATAAGTAGCTTAAATGTTTCAATATCTCAAATATCCTTATATTACTACTTGAATTAAAATAATACTAATAATAAATAGGATGTGTCATCTAATTAGAAAATTAAATAAATTCATACATCAAAGGGTTGTTTATCTACTTTTTGCGCTCTCTCTCTCTTTCCCGCACAACTGGCAGCGCCGTCTATTGAAATATCGGAATGAATATCTCGAAAGGACAAACCAAATTGTCTCGAAACGTCAATTCTTAGTATTTTAGATGGTGAAGAATTTATTTTAGTCATGACTGGTAAAAGTATGTTTAAACTTTTATGTGTTGTAAAAGAAAATTGCTGATCCGATTGATGGAAAATAAGAATAAAGCAAAGAAGAATTTGGAGTGCCAGAAAGTTGAATATATGGAATATGGGCAAAGCTCGAAAGTACGTGCTCGAAAAGCACGTACAGTGAAGCCTTTATAGTACGTGACACATTCAATCGTGATTCTCGTTAATGTGTCGTTTTGGAATGAACCCTTGAACAACTTATTAAAAGGATTATAGTGCCACTACACCAAATTCTAATTCATCGCGTTGTGTAACTACTTTAATCGATTGTGTAAAATTCAGTTTGATGAAATTTTAACTAGAAGCCATAAATTTTCAAGGACGCCGATTTCTTTCGCTGGGTACCTTTTCAATGTCTCAATCCATTTGTTAGACTAACCTAATCAAACTTGAATTTTACAAAAATAAATAAATAAATAGAAAATAAAAACAAAACTGCCACATTGAAATTTTTTAAAGAAAATAAAAAAGAAATTTTCAACACTTTTATAACTTGAAGTCAGATTCAACCATTTTTTTAAGGATTTTCGCTTTTTCTCTTTTGGTAACTCTTATAATCTTTTCCCATTGAAATCTTTTTATACATACAAAGGTTTGACTCAACTGACTAAGTAACACGAAGTATAAATCATTGAAATCAGGAAATAAAAATTGGCTGGAAGTTACTTATAAGGTATTAGAATCCCATCAAGACCGTTTTTTTGCCAAAATTTTAATTAATTAAAAAATATAAATGGTATTTTAATATATTTCTGTCATAATATCAAACATATTATCGCACAAAAATTAATTTTACATAGTCAAATTTTTTTTAAAAGATAACTTTTCAATGATATTACTTTTGCTCATACTTTTTTAAATGAATAAGCCTTTTTCTTTTTAGAGTTTGAAAACATTAGTTTTAATGACAGTTTGCAAAAATGGCTTTTATTGTAATGAAATTCAAAACAAAATCATTGCTTTATTGAATCGTTAAGCCATATGTATTTGCCGTTAACATCGTGATAAAAGAAAAATGCTTTCTTTGCTTTATATTTAGCTTAAAAACTAAGAGAGAGCTGGCCTTTTTTAAAAAAATATTCCGCTAATTTATATCCGTTAATTATAAAGACTAGGATTTGTTAAATCATTTTCATTTCACATTTTGTACAGTCACATTTTTCTGTACTTTTTCACAAACTAAAATAAAATTTTATTTTATTTTTGGATATATATTAAAAAGCTATTTAACCGAATTTTCGAAAAGTGACACATTCAAAAAAAGCTCTTTATTAAACTTCAGAAGAAGCGATAAGATAATTTTTTATAGCCTGGTTACTTCTAAATATTCTTCTTCTTATCTGTTAAAAAAATTAAAAATTCAACTAAAATAGATATTTTCCATCGCTAATTTCATGGCAGTTTTACCAAATCTTATGATGGTAATAATCCTGAAATGCTTTAGCACTAACTTTATAGATTTCCAAAATAAAATGTTCTAGATTGCTAAATATGGTGAATTAGCACAAGAAGAAATTTGCATTTTCAACTCAAGCCATGCCATCTTATTTGTAATTGGATATATAAAAATTAAATACAAAATTTTTGATCATGCTATGCTTCTGCATCAATATCTATGTTTTCAGAAATGAAATGTACATCCAAATTAATTGATAATTTGTTAATTTTAAGACTTTTGAAAAAATATTACAACTTTTATAAGGTTATTGTTAATATTATAAAAGTTGGCTTAATATTTTGTAATGACAATTTGAATTGCCATTTTTAGTTTTTTGTCAAACCAAATAATAATAATAAAAATTTGCCCTAAATTTGAAAATAGGAGACTTTGTGCAAATACAAAAATAAATACTAAAGTTTAAAACCCATATATTTATAATTTAGTTAAAAATTCAATAAAAATTATGCATTATTATAAAAAAAATATTTTATGCTTGGAAAATATGCATATCTATGTATGCAGAGAGCAAAAACGTATTTAATTTTTTCAGTTGAAGTGCTTAATTTTATTGCAATTCCTTACCAGGGTGCGTAGTGAGAAAATGCTGCAAAAATTAAGCACTTTTCAAGCACCTTACCCCCCCCCCAAAAAAAAAAAAATTAACCACCTTTTTTATATCAAGAATACGTAAATCTGCGTATTTTTTAAACATTAAATGTTTTGTTTTATACATTGCTTTTACTGAAAAATGTTTACATTTAACTGTGTTTTTTTAAATTAATTTTAAATATAAATTTTTAAAAATTTTAATATTTATATATGCAACATTGCAAAAGCACAACATCTTCTGTAGTAAAACAAATTTTTTGTTTTGAAAAAAGCATATATATATATATATATCATCATTAAAAAATAAAAATAAACAGTCCAGATCTTTTCCAACATTTCTTAAAATTAATAAATAACTCAATTTAGATGGATATATCATTTCTGAAAATGTCGACATTGATGTAAAAGCATATGAATAACCAAAACTTTGATTTAAAAAATTTTGCTTATGATTTTTATATATGCAGCAACAAATAAAATCTGATATGGCTGGGATGGAAAGTATAAATTTTCTGCTATGCAAACTCGCAATATTTAGCAGTTTGGACCAATTTATTTGCTTACAAAACTAAGAGCTAAAATATTTCAGAATGGATACCGTCATAAAATTAGCAAAACGGCCAAAAATTGATAACAAATCTAACGTGATTCAACGATGAAACAATGATTCAACGATGAACAAATTATGTCTAAAATTAATTCTCCAAAAAATATTAAAAATTTTTTGAAAAAATGCATTTATTTAAACGATATTATTGGAAAGTCACCTTCTAAAAACTTTTAAAATGATGTAAAAATTTCTTTGATGCGATAATAAGCTTTGATATGGCAGAAACACGTTAAAATACTGTTTTCATTTTTTCATTATTCTAATTAAAATTTTGAAAAATCCATTATTAGAAGCCTCAAATACACAAGAGGTAACTTTCTATCAATTTCCATGTTCCTAATTTCAATGGTTTGGCTGTTTGTTGCTCTGTGAAACAGGACAAACTTCTGTATGCATAGAAACAATTTTATGAGAAATAAAAAAAATCTGTAAGAGATGGAAAAAGACAAAAATTATTATCAAAATGATAGAATCTAAACCCTAAAGAATAAGTTTTGATTTTTTCCCCCTTCTTAAGAAATTTTAAATGATAGATTTAGAAGGGTTTGTGCAAGTTTGAGGTTCGAACTCGCAAGACAAAAGTGTACACTCGGGTCCGGAAGTTGTTATCTGGCTTATGAAGTTATCACCATAATACAGTAACATTCCAGTAAAACTACAATAGTTTAATAAAAAAAAAATGGAAGCAAAAAATAAAAACAACTGAAAACGTTATTTAACCACTCTGAAAACTGCTTTGGTTTTTAATCATTGAATAAACTTTGTTTATAAAATCATTTTACAGATTTCAACAGTAATCTACAATCTGATGGGTAATAGATTTTCTTCACGTCCTTATGAAATAATTCGACCAATTTTTCACTAGTATTGGTCAAGATTTTCAGGGAAACGGTCCAAATGGTTGTATTTAGATTATATTCTCCATAGATTATGGAAATTAGAAGAGAAAAAAATCTCCAAAATTATTTCCGTAAATTGTTATAAATGATAGACAAAAATATAGTATAACTTATAAGAACCTACAATAGCTTAAATAAAAATGAGAATAATTAAACAAAAAAAACAGTTAATTTATTACATTGCGGGAATTTTCTTTTCTTTGAAATCTTCAGTGATGATTTTTACACAATATTTTTGTAGATTCAAAAAGTAAATTTTTCTCATATTGGTTTTCCAATAGTCCATTCAGTCTCCTATTTTCATGATTTTTGGTAAATAATTATTTTTCCTTCATTCTTTCTGATAAATCACACTTTTTTTCAACACTGATACTATTTTTTCATGCCATTCTATAATTAAAAATATTCCAAAAGATTCCCTTGTTAATCAAGAAAATAGTTAACTTTTTTAAGTTCACACAAATAACCCAAAATGCTCATAAATTTAATCTTCTCCATGACGAAATTCATGATATATTGTTCTTTTTTGAAATTTATTATGGAATTTTAACAAGAAAAAAAATACAAACATTTACCTTCCCTACCTATTTTTTGACCCATGCTTTTTTTTTCAATAAATAACTTGCTGTTTCAAAGCTTTAAATATTTTATAATTGCATACTAAAACTCCCGAAAAGCAGAGCTGATGGAAAAAATTGCTTTCTTATTTAAAATGAGCATTCAAATATAGTCCAAATCAGTCAAAAATCTTTGTCAAACATATTTTTTGTTCTTACCCTGCATAACTGATACATTGGTTGAATATCTATTAAAATGCTGATTTGCATTGATAATTCACATTGCTCATGATACACTAATGTATGGATTGCTTTACACAATTTAATCTGATTTAATCTACCTTTTTAAGATGTATTTTAATCATGTTGTTTTTAGACTAAATAAATAGCTAGTCAATTTAAAAAATTCTGATTGTTCTTGAGTGTAAAATATATTTATAATTATTAATATAGTAAAAATCTAACTTATTGAATTGGTAATATTTAACCAAATTTGTAAAATTTATAAAAATGTCAACATGTAAATCAAAGAAATCTTTAATTTGGTATTTTTCATTCCAATCCCTACAAAGATGAAAATATTAGAATCCTCCATAGTATTGTGATATGTCCATAAACTATACAAAACAACAACAACAAAAAAAAAAAAATTAAGCAACTTTAATGGGCTTTACAATCTCACATTGAAGTTATTTTCATATAAAAGTTTTAGGTAAAATCTAGAGGAGATTATTAGATTAAGAATGAAATTTCAAATTCAAACAAAAAACAAAAATAAAAAGGCGAAATGAAAAAAATATCACCCATTTGAAATTTTGAAAAGAAATCAAGGCACATGCTCCATGTTTAACATCTACAAATATTTTCCATAGGTAACGAGATAAATTATTTACATACCACATCAATTATACAGAAGTTCATACAAAGTAGAGAATAAAACAAAGAACAATTTGAGGGGGGAACCATATTTGTCCAGAAAGTTTAGGGCTTTTGCATAGTAATAGTGAAATCAAGTGAATTTTTATCACAATTTTATAACCTTTTAAACAACTTATAAGGAACATTTAAACAGTAAATCCAATTTGTTAAATTCCTTTTGTAAATTTCTCCTTAGATGCACTTAAGATTGCAGTTGGAAATATATGGTTCACTTTCAAGCTCATTCATTCATTTATGAGTTTTATAATCATACCATATTTTGAATTTCACTTTATATTTAGATATTCTCAGCATATTGATATGTGTACATAAATAATGATTACTATTGCTTGAGCTCTTTTTAAATTACAAAAGTTAATTTGAATGAACCACATAAACAATTTACCTAATCAATACAGTTAAAAAATTGAAAATGCACTATAAAATTCATTTTCTTGCCAATTCTTTAAAATTAAAGTATCAAAAGCAGAGAATTTTTCATTTCTATCTTAAAATATCAAGGGAATATTTCAATTAGAGCTAAATTAAAATGATTTTCCTTGTTCAATGTATAAAATAAAGAACAGGGTGTCTCTAAACACATACATAATTTAATACAGTAAAATTGTTTTAACTAAAATATCTAGGAAGTTAATTTCATATTTAGTACTTTAAGAGGAATTACAATACATTTGAATAAAAAAATTAATGAGCATTTTGAAAATGCATTTTCAAATTTTTATATGGATTTAATATTTGTACAAAAGATTTGAGTAAAAAATGCTTATATAACTTTATTAAGAAAATTTTCACATCCTACATTTTTAGAACATCTATTTATTTAAATCGATACCTTAAAATTTTAATTACTTTTACAGAAAAAGAAATGTCTAAAGACACATATTTTATTTTACCCCACCCCCTTTTTAGGAATATGAAAATTTTACTTGCATTATCTTTCTGGAAAAACTTTTTTACTATACATCTCAAGAAAAAGGTATTCCATTTATGTACAAGAAAAAATGTAATATTCCAGGAACTTTTCTCTCAATACCCAACTAAGGATTTAACTTTTTCATAAATTTTATAATAATCTGACAAATAACATTCCTGAGAGAATTTTCGATTGCACATATATTACAAGGATAAGGCTTATCTCTGGTAGTATGAATATAATAATTTTTGTATATAACATTTCAAAGAAAATTCAATATATTTAACAAACACAAGAATAAAGTTTTTAAATCATATAAATTTGATAATGTGGATGTAACTGACTTCTCTACTGTTAGTTGATTTCTTTCAAATACTGCCCATTTCTAATTTTATATTATTCATAAAAACAGTTAAGTAAATCTCCCTTTCACTGCCCAACAAGAACAAAAACTTCTTACAGATGTCAAGGAAGTTTTTAGGGTATCTTGAGGCAACATCTAAAATGCTGCTGCTTACTCGTAGGTACGGGTTTTAATTGTAGGGAGTTTAACTTACTTAATGCTTGTCATTTTCTTAGCCGCCAATTGGCTCTTTAAACCAGATTCTTTGTAAATTATGAAATTTACAAGGAATTAGATTCGTTCATAGAGATATTCAATTTAATTTTGCGCACTTTTGCTAACGCTTATTTATATTAACCATCATATCTCAAATATAAAACAGTGAAGGAGTATTATCCACGACCACTATATCAACATTTGTTGACATCCTATTTTCTGTTAATAACAGGACTGCCCCGACCG
>JAPMOR010046155.1:153219-229901 GCA_026543865.1 Argiope aurantia | reverse complement strand
ACACACACACACACACACACACACACACACACACACACACACACACAAAATGTAAGAAAGATTTTTTTCCACTCCCTCTCTCTCTCCGATTTTACTTCATTGAATGGATGCAAATATACCTCTCCATTCTATTTACGCCTCTGAACCATTCTTCCTTTTTAAATAATGAATGATGATATTCATTTTCTTTTCGAATATTAATTAAATGATGATGATATTCATTTTTTTAATTATTATTGAATAATGTTTGAGGAATTGTGCAAATGAAGGCTGTATCGATTGAATAATCAGGCATCGCTTTTTCCGAAATGTGAATTGGTAATTTGATAAATAATTGAAAACTTTTGCTAAAATATGCTTCTTTAAAAGAAGGATCATATCATGCTGACGGAAATCTCTTTAACTATATGTCTTTTCCCTTTTTGGTTCATTTGTAAAGAATGTATGATTATATATTTCCCCATTCTATAATTTCTTTTATTTGCAAATTGTTTTGTATTTGTAACGTGTGATTCTTGTTTTCATATAATAGGACTGATGTAATCTTAGAGAATATGTTTTTATCTACTATATGTGTTATTGTTGCACCAAGAATTCTAATGCTTATGCATGGCTATGATTACAGAAGAATAAAAAAAATTGATGACAAAAAAATTAACAAAATATATATTCAGATGTACTTTCTCATCCATATCAAAATAAAACTGATCAAAGTGTGTTAATTTGTGTTATTTATGGTTCAATTAAATGTGATGTAATTTGTTAACATTTCAAGAACATTAAATGATATTGATGAAGATTCTCTGGATGTAAAGATTGTAACCTGTTTGTTAAAATTCGTTAAAATATTTTATTTATTTATCTATTATTATTCTTGATTTTAGTCTCTGCCTTGTATACATCTGCATTATTATCTTTATAAATTATATGTTAATCTAGATGAAGTATTTTTTGTTTTAACAAAGGTATTCTGTCATAACTACTTTTGTAAATTTCAAAGCAAAGTTTTTACGATGTACTACATTTTAAGTTACTTTTTTATTTTTACTGATCTTGTTACTTTGGGATTTATTACGTTTAGAGTTAAAGCAAGCTTGCTGTATTGTTCTTAAGGCATGGTGCACCACCACAGATTCGTAAATGAGAAATTGCTCAAAATAATAAGCAGATTAGATGGATTTATGGATACAATAATGTTAGTATTACCTGGTTGATGAACCTATCGGCGACAGTGAGATTTACCTTTCCATAAAAGGGCACCTCGTTATTGAAGATGAGCAGCTTTCGACATGGTGGTTGGTTCGCGTCATCTTTGTTGGTATACCGAAAAGTGGGTGTTAACTATCTCTCATCCATAATGGGACGTACTTCTTTAAGGAAGGGTTGTACCGTGACCGGTGATGGCCCTCAGGGCTCAACCACAGTTCCCGCCACTTGGTGTGGAGAGGGGGGTGCCATCTTAAGGTGTCGTCCTCGTCATCTGACAGCGGTTCAAAATTACGAGGTCCGTCCCAAAATAGCCCTAGTGTTGCTTTAAACGGGACGTTAATATAACTAAACTAAACTAAACAGTTCCCGCCAGTGTTGTTTTCGTGGCAGTCTGGTTCGGGCTGAGCGGAATAGTCAGCCTATGATTTACTTTTCTGTATTTAGGCCACTAATAATGGGAACTATTTGGCTCAATTTGCAGTACCCGTATTATTATAAAGGATGGCTTTTCATTCAGTGTACTCAAGATCTTTTGCGCGGTGAGAATTTCTTTTTGAGTTCACTTTTTATTTGCAGATAGCCTTGGTATCTGATTGGAGCATCAATGATGATTGGATATTGTTTTATTCCTTTCATCCTCATGTTACGTTAATTTCAATGAAAAAGGAAAGAAAATTATTTTAGTCCTTAATTAACCCTTTAAAGGGCCATTTTTTTCTAGTCATATTATGTTAAAATATTTTTAGGCTTGAAATTAGAATAAGAAAAGGATTCATTTAGCTTATTACATAAATTTAATTTGATTAATTGATTAATTTTGTTAATTAATAATTAAGTGACAAACCAAGACATATCATTTTGTGTGAAATAAAGAACTGAAGCATCTAAGTTTCTGTCTTTCTAAAAGAAATTGTCAGAACTTAGGCCAATCTACATAATTTCATACAAAGATTGATAAATTTGGTGGGAAGCATACTTCCCACGGCCTTAGAAAGGATTAAAGTGCAAAACACTTAATCAATAATGATGTTTTTATTTTTTCAACTGTTCTTTTTTAAAAGCTACTGATTTTTGAAAAAAAAATCATATGATTTGGTAACATAACTTATTCAGGTTAAATTTTTTCTATATTAAGCATGAAAAAAAAATATATATATTCTGTGGAAATATGTATAATATATACCTTAAATGTGGTTTTGAATTCTTCTCTAAATCTATTATAATGGAATTTTTAATAGTTTGTGTTATTTTCATTTTTTTTAAAATTCTTCTAAAAGAAGCTTTTGACTGAATGCTTCATAGCAAACTAAATATGTTTTGTTAACTTAGTTAAATTTAATAAATTTTAACAAAAAAATATATTTTTCAAAAAATTGATTAAAAATGGGATAAAGTATGGCAAAAAAAATAGATATCATTGTAATGATATATTTTTTTTAATTTTAAGATAACTTTAAACTTATTCTTATGCTCTAATATTTTCAGGAGTTATAGATGAAAAACTCAAAATTTCGCTTATTTTTTAGTTAGTTAAAATGTTTTAAAAATCTCACCAAAGTGCACACTCCCACCATTCCAAAGTATGCATATTCCGAATTTGGTAACTCTAGCTGAAACAGTCTGACTTTCTTCACCTTTATTGTTATTAGAGTTACTTGTGGGAGTGATCCCCCAGTTTCCCCCAAACTTTCACTCGTATTCCCTAATAAAAGTGGAATCGAAGAATTGTGGACTTTTGGCAAAACTATAAGCACTACATGTGCAAAGAATTTTATTGAAAATTAGGACAGAATTAATTGGAGATCAGGACAAAAGGAAAAAATGACAAAACAAATGGAATTTTCCTCATCCATTCCGATCTTCGTGCAGAATGACAAGTCCTGCGCCTGATTGTTTCTAGCTTTATAGAAAATTAGAAAGCCGAATATGCAGTTTGGCCATTTCTTTTTGATCGAAATCAAAATTTCACAAAGAATTACAATTTTAGTAACAAGATTGCATGCCAAATTTCATTTGTCTCAGTCATTGCATTTTTGAGTTATCGAGAGTAGGCACATGTGAACGTGCAGATCGACAAACGGTCCTGCAGCTGATGGATTTGACTCAATTTGATACGGATCTTCACTTTAGATTCTAAGACGGTGTACAAAATTTTATCCAACCATCTTCTCTCTCTCTCTCTCTTTTAGTTATTATGTATAATTACCCTTTGTATAGATTTTACCTAAAATTTTATGGAAATCTACTAATCTAAAGGACATAGGTTCAATTGTGTGATTATATACAGAATACACTTTTCAATTTACGGACATACCATTTTTCAAGTCACCGAGAGTTCATATTTTAATTGCAAATGTTTCCACCAATTTTACAGATACCTCAATTAAACATTTCCTGTGCTTTTTTTATGGTATAGCGTACATTTTTCTAAATAGGCTATTTGGCCGATATCCATTTTTTAATACTGTTTGTAACTTTATTATTTCGCCTGTAGGAACGCTGTATAGTCACGTATAGTCACTTTAACATATGTACGCGTTACTTCCTTGCTATGCGAGGCACCGATTTAAATTTAAAGATCTTAAAAGAACTTTACCGATCACCCTATATCAATATATATAATATCAATATCCCCCAATATACCCTATATATATATATATAATATCAATATATATAATTACAAAAATTTATATTATAAATATTTTTAAATTATTTTCCATTTATTGAAATTCAAGGTTTAAAAGCATTTTAATTTCTGAGAAGTTCTATCTCCCATGTTAATAATAGTTTTAACTGTCAAACATTTTTTTTATTAAAATGCTATTGAAATATTTATTTATGTTATATTTCTCAATTAAAACATTGGAAAGTCTTTTTTTTTTCAGCTGTTAAATGGTTGTCATTTCCTCTTTCACCCTCTTTTTGTTTTAAATTCTTGCCCCCGAAGTTGTCATGACTCGAATTCACTGACAATAGTGTCTGAAAACTACATTTAAGATTCATCTTTAATCCTTTACATTAAACTGAATTATGATTCTTGATCAATGCCTTCTTTAAATTTTCATCTTTAAACTCTTTTTCTGTGTCATTGGATTTCAATTTTCTGCTTTATACTTTCTAAAGTTTCTGAGGATCATTAGATTTCTAAAGAGAGCACGGTTATATAATTCATTTACAACGAAAAGAATGTTTATTTTCTCATTTTAAAATTAAATGTGAGCTATCTTAAATTCGACTACTAAAATCCGAAACTACTCTTCTCTGTGAACGATAGCATTTTAGCATATTATCTTCATAAGCATTTTCAATGTGTATTACAATTACAAATAGCATAGGTTTAACATTTTGTTTCACGTTGCCACGTAGCACCCACGACCTTGTAACATGACACTGCTTTTTTTTTAAAGAATTAAAAATTGATATTGGCATCAAGATGTACCATCACCTAATATTGTATTTTTCCAAAACGAAATTAATTTGCAAAATTTTGGCTACCATATTTTGTAGATTTTACTACCGAAATCAAAATATTTTACAAGTAATTATTTGTGCTTTTGCACCATGTTACTTTATCTATTGCTGATAAAATTGTTTTGGTTTATTCTTACATGCCGAATATTTATTCAAACCATAGTTCATAACTAATTAAATGTTTTAAAATTTATCATTTGCATATATTTGGCAATTTTTTGCAATTTTCCGACATTTTATAAAAGCTTCCTCTTCTCACAAGGTTCGCGGAGGAGGAAAATTGTTATATATTTTATAAATATTTTTAAAAGTTAATAATCTTGTATACTCTTGGATGTTAAAAAACAAAAAGTAAATCCATTTGGCTATTTTTCACATTGATAATTTGTAATACAAAAAAAAAAAAAAAATGGGAACAAAATTTATAAAAAATAGTAAATAAGAGTTATCCAAGTGTAGGTTAGTTATCCAAGTTAGGGAAGTTCCAAAATTCCATCATTACACAACAGCTGTGGAAAAGTGAAATTCAAAACATTTCTCCTATTGAGTTTCAACGCATCTGGACTGTTCTGAACTCAGGCCAAGCTTTACGCATTGTTAACTATAAGATGCTTTTCTCATTATTATTTGATTCTGGTTTCGTTTTCATGTAGCCATGAAGGATTCATCTGCTTCACTACGCATTCGTTACATTAATAATTTTCTAAAAGATGATTCAGATAAATACAATTACAAATGTTGGTTATACAGAGATGTAGGTTTTTTTAATTGTATTTCAAATGTATTATCTTGTGAAATATTTTTAGCGACACTGCTTAGTGAGCCATGGAGTCTTACGAGGCTGTATTTTGAAAAGCTCGAAGAATTGTTTGGTACTGACTATGGCTTGCCCGATTCCGCGCCTGCTGTTTACCTCCACTTCAAAGAGGACTTTAAGCAGCGTAATAAACCAGAACCAGAGACAGTGCATGATGAACCGACTTTTGTGCCTCTCTAACTACTAGTCTAATGATGTTGACGATTCATCGAATGGTGCTGATCTGTCACCCACCTTCGAATGTTACTAATGCGTTAGAATAATATGAACTTCAATCGCCATCCAATGACCCGTCAAAAGAAACTGATATTCTTTAAAGAGCGCGCGCAAAGATTCGTTCTGAAGAATAAGACTTTGAAAATCAGGTTACCAGCCTTGTGACCATGCACATTTTGTTACAATAATGACTATGGACAATGATTAGTAGTAAGACATGTATTCAAAAGGATTTTTTTACTTATGAAATATACACGTAAGTGCATTAGTCTGTTTTTTAGACAAAACTGTCTTATGCAAGGAGAAACAACATGTTTAGATTGCTATGAACTGAAAAGCTTCCTTCCTGAAACATAAAAAAAAAAATCATTGCCACATCTTGTCAAATTTCCTAAAATTATAGAAAAAAGGATATCTTGTGAAAAGTGAAAAAAAAAAATCTCTTGACCTAATTTTTTTTTTCAGTCTGTCCCCATCCTGTGATGATATACAAATCCGCCAATGACAATGGCCATGATAATTTTTAATTAAAGCACATCCCATTTTTATTTCTAGAATATTCGGTCGATATTATAGCAATTAAAATGGGATACGAAACAAATGAGATTCTTACTGACAAATTTCTTCTCCAACCAACCCACATTGACTTGACACCGACTGGACATTTTCACCATTCCTGAAGTAAAAATTATTTTCTTTACTTGATTGCCTTCACTTGGGAATTCCACTGTTGCGAAGGAGATACATAGGTTCGTGTAATCTTTTACCGATTGCACTGACAATTACTGACGTTCTGTCCGAATGATATATTACTTCTTGCGCATGGTAAAATACTTTACCGACTCGAAAAATTTAAACCCCAGTGGATTGATTTCAGGCGTTTGAAAGACCATTACGTAAAACGTGTCCGATTCGAAAAGAAACACCAATTGGGTTGTTTTTTACTGGGACTGGCAATCCCGTGATTTCCTGCTTTCTTGCGGCTGATGAAGTATGTCACTGGGGCACGTGCACTTCTGTCTCTTCACTCAGGCGCGTTTTCTCATTTACTGCTTAGACTGAAAATGTTGAGAATTGGTCATTTCGTCAGAACAATCAATGTGTTTACGATCAATTTGTCTTCCCATCAGGTTCGGTGTACGTCGCTCCCGAAAACTCACAAACATCGCGCACACACACAACCTTTATTTCTTTTTACCAATGCAGAGAGACTCAATAAAAAACATGGAATTTAAACTGATCGCAAATTTATTGTTCAACGAAAAGAAGAATATCTGCCCTTGGCAAGGAGAGAAGAAATGGTGATCCCAAATATTTCTTTTGGGGACAAGATAATATGATTTAAGAGATTGAGAATGGCCTTCAGAATATATGGTATTTTTTTTTGGGGGTGGGGGGTACATGATAAAGAGAATTTTCTACAAATTTTGGTTTCTGTAGCCATTGAAAAACTGTATCTAAGAATAGTAGTTGCCAACAGTTAGAGAAGGGATCACAAGTACTCACACAAATATATAATTTGTGTGAGTGAGCGAGTGTTTTGATCACTTACACAATTATTAAAATGATATAATTAAAATGATAAATTAACATAATTTATTCCCAAACTAAAATATATTACATGCATACTGATTACTGTTTACAAATATCATACATATTATGGAAATAACAAATATAAATACAAATTTATGATTGAATTTTGAATAAGTTTTGGAGAATGTAAGTTTGGTAATGTACTAATATTTCGGAATTATATTATTATTTTAATAGGAGTTTCTTTTTAATGTAAGCTTAAAATAAAGTGCAAGCTATATACTTATTTCAATATTTTCAAAGAATACTTCTTATCGTCAAAGATTAACATCTCAAAAGTACAGATATATATTATATGGAGTTCGCTATTTTAAGAATAAGTTAACAAGCATTTCAGTTTTTTAGGGGGGGGAAGGGAGGTAATTATGTAAATCTTTTTATAACTATTTCTACATCCAAATCACCTAATAATTCCATTTCATTTAAAAATAATACATAGAATTCCAAGTTCTCCTCAAACAATTAATGTCTTAACCCTTAACTGGGGAGGTACGGTCAATGAGACCACATTTCATTTACACTCAAATTAAATTTTCTAATGAATCTATTAGTATGAAAAACTGCCGATATATATTGAAGATATTTTTCTTGATATATAGATGTGTTTTAGAAATTTTTCAAAATATATTATCATTGAAAAAATTAAATGCATTGGAACATATATTTTCTTCTCGAATTATATGTTACAGTAAATAATATTCTAGAAAAAACATTTTATTTTTAAGATCATATTTATTTTTACAGTATATAAAGGCATATAGAAGACAATACAATGTAGAATTCAACAATTATATGAAAAATAAAAAAAATGACAATGGGTAGAATTGGCCCTTTTTTATCGGCTTGTGTGACTTTCATAGCACGGTTTTCTAGGGCATTTTAAACATACAGGTTAAGAACTAGTATAAAAATCAACCTATATATATATATATATATATATATATATATATTGTTACGAAATTATTTACCGGGGTTCGTTTGGATAGTGGAAGTTATATGGTGTGGAGAACGCTTAATCAGCAGGCAGAAGTAGAATAAAAACAACGACGTTTATTTACACGAAGACACACAGGACAGCACAAAAGCGACAGCTATATACAGCACAGAGACGACTATCTTCAGCCGAGACGTGTAGCATACAACAGCATACAACCAGAATCTACTGCAGACAGTAGCGCACAGCTCAGTTCAGTACTAGCTTGACTCCGTCGCTTCCGACTACTCCGCTCTGTCCACTCTGACTGACTTCGTCGACTTCGACTCCTACTGACTCGACTGCTCTGGCAGCTGCAGACCCTTTTATAGGTATCAGGATGCGGGGCTAGAAGCCTCTCAACCAATCCGGAACGTTCGAGACGTATTTCGGTTCCTACTTGACGGATCGGGAAAATTCTCGAAGTTTCGGGTATAATCTATTTTGGCGCCAAAGTTGCCAAATTCGTCGCCCAGTCACCAAGTTTGGCGCCAAGCTCTGGTACCTCTGACGTGACTCACTGACTCCGTCCAGTACCGATGACTGTAAAACCTTCTTTCCAATGATGGAACCAACTGTGCTGGGAAACAGCATTACGGATTCGTAACAATATATATATCTTGGTATATTAATATATTTTATAAATTTATCGAAATATATTATCACTAAAAAAATTCATTATGTTTGAACATATATATCAGAATCATTGAATGCGAACTTTCATCGAAAAACTCTTCTGTCCAATTATTCTTATCACTAAAATCACTTTCTGCTTCATTTAAAAGGGTCTGGAGCACTGCTTCATAATAGGATTAGTAAATTGGATGATATTTCGGGGCCCAAGTTTTAGCGCCATCTGCTAAGCCTTTTTTATCACTGGGACACTAACAGGGAGGTGCGGTCTTAGAGACCGCGCTTGAAGAAATAACTGAATTATTTTAAAAAGCATCCGCTGAAATCGGTTGAAAAAGTGCACGTGTATTGAAAGTCACAAAATAGGAAGCTACAGGCTCAATCCATTCAATTGAGCTAAATATAAAATAGGGGTGATGGAAAATCCATCGCTAGCGGTCTCACAGACCGCATGTCTCCAGTTAAGGGTTAAAATATTTTTTATTGATCTTTAGTTTTCAAAATATCTTTTCACGGTCTACTTGAGTAATCGACAAGGTAAAAATGACTTCATAAATTTAGTCATATGCTTTATCATGAAGCCTTTTTGAGGCTAAGATCTTTAATAAAGATACTGTACAATCTCAATACATTTTATAGTTATTGCAAATAGAATGTATTAAGTTGTCATCGATATTTCTAAAGAGCCAAGTTAGTTGTCATTTTGTTTTGTTCTTAATTTTGGCTCATTTTTAATTATAATATTGTTTTCCCATTAAAAACATGATAGCAAAATTTATTTTAATTCTTGTATATAAATTCTTCTTTTTCTCTCATAAAATGCAATCTATTCGCAAGTTTTTTCAGTTCATTTCTTTTCTTCAATCCTCCAAGTAAATTGCTGTTTAGATTGTTCTGTGTTATTTTGTTAGATTCAGTTTTTCGTCATTTCTCTTAATTTACGTTCCTCCTTAAATCAAGATTATCTTACCTAGAGATTATGTTATGGATGACTTTTAACTTTTTCTACTAAATATTTTATGCAACTTCATCTTCATAATTGCATCAGAAATTTATTTTTAAATTTCGAATTTTAATAGACATGTAACATGTATTATTTTAGAAGTCTTATATCCTTTTCTTTATTGTACTATGCATCTCAATGACTTATCATCTTACTTAAAATCTGAACTTTAATTTAAAATGGAAATGATTAAACTGCAACTAATGTAAGAACTTTCTTGCAGATTTTTTTTTAAAAAAAATGGATGCGTTGGTAAGCATTTTCAAAATTACTTATTTTTTATGTTAAACTTAATTAAAACAAAATTTCAAAATGTTTTTAAAAGCGAACTTAAAGCAGATATCTACACTTTATGGAAAAATAAATAAATAACTCTATAAAAAAATTAAATAAATCTATACATTTATCATCAACAATAGAAGAAAAATTCCGGATGAAGTATTTTTAGCAAAAATGAGAGCTATTCTTTCATTTTTGTTTCCTTACAACAGTGAAATATAATGTTGTAAAATAAATTTGAAAATATTTTTTAAGAATAATTAAAAGCCAACATAAAAAGTAGTACAACTATTAAATTGGTGTAATTGAAAAGCTAATTTTTTAGTCTTTTTTTTTACAACAATTTCAGTAATTATGGAAGAAGATGTCAAACATTCATTTAATTTTAATTTTAATTAAAATAAAAAAATAATTATAATCTGCACATTTTCACTTTACATGGTATATATGTGCCAAATTTGATAGCTTTAGGTCTGATTTAGAGTTTCCTATTCTTTTCTGGATTGCCGCCCTTCAGATGAAAAATACATTCTTCCTCTTCCTCTTTCATAATGGTTAGTCATTTCAAATGTTAAAATATTGTTGTCTCTTTATCCATTGCTCTCTCCGTGAAACAATAACTTAATTGTGCAAAGCAAAAATAGAAAAAAAAATTTGGTGCAACTCTTCAAAAAAAATTTTTTTTTCCTCCAAGAATTTCCTCTATTTCCGACTTTCTGCACACTAAAATCAGGAATACCACACTTTACCAGGTAGCACAGCCTCTTGCACAATATTGTGTGATATTATATATTAATCAGTATTTCACAATATTATGCAATATTGTGAATAATGATCAATGTCATGCAATAGTAAGTATTTGTGTGCTTCTAAGAGATGCATAATCCACGATTTTTTTTAATAACAAATAATTTTGCTATTGTTACTATTGAAGGTCACTCTCATGAAGTGGAGCGGCGACTTCACACTTTCCAGTAAAGTCACCGCTCCTTTAAATTTCAGTGATATGCAATTCAATGATACGATAATTCCAAGAATAACCGGTCCGTTCACTTTTTAAACTATTCACAGATTTCTCCTTTTGTGTTTCGTTCGAGAGCTTCCATTGGACAGATCGTATCGATTGTTATTTTCCAGTGAAGTCACCGCTCCGGTAAATTTCAGTGATATAGTATCGATTGTTACTTTCTATCGTGATCCAAAACCTGTAATCGAAATATCACCAGTAAGATCGTATCAAGGATTTGAATAGCGATGCATAATCCACGATTTTTTGAATAACAAATAATTTTGCTATTGTTATTTTTAAATATTTGTTCCAAATATCTGTTATTTCAATCATATTATTAATTAAAAATTATTACTTAATATTAAATATAAAAGTTATTAATTGTAATCAATACTTAATTTACTAATTTAAGTAACGTGTGATTGAATTAATTTATCTATTTCAGCTTACTTCTTAAATTTGATTTTTTTTCAAAACTATTTATTTAATTTATTTATTGGAGTAAACCATTTTCTGAAAAATTTGAATGAAATATATATGTCATTTCTTTAAATTGTTTAATTTAGTTCTATATTCTACCAATAGATGGCGCCAGCAATAAACGGAGCATATTAAAAGTCAAGTCACAGCAATTAAAAATGATTTGTATGAATAGGGCATCAAATGCGAATATCGGAAGTGGAGCGGCGACTTCACACTTTCCAGTGAAGTCGCCGCTCCACTTCCGATATTCGCATTTGATAGATAGATTTCAGTGATATGCAATTCAGTGATACGATACTTCCAATAACCGGTCCGTTCACTTTTCAATCCATTCACAGATTTCTCCTTTTGTGTTTTGTTCGAGAGCTTTCATTGGACAGATGGTATCGATTGTTACTTTCCAGTGAAGTCACCGCTCCGGTAAAGTTCAGTGATGTCGTATCGATTGTTATTTTCTATCGTGATCCAAAAGCTGTAATCGAAATATCACCAGTAAGATCGTATTAAGGATTTGAATCACACCCCTTTTTGAAAAGTATTGATCACTGGTATTTGTGACTTTATGATATTGGTTACGTAATAACCACTCGTAAAATATTCGTCATCCCTAGATTTGAATCACACCGCTCTTTGAAAAGTATTGATCACTGGTATTTGTGACTTTTTGATATTGGTTATGTAATAACCGCTCGTAAAATATTCTTCATCCCTAGTGCTTCTAGGGTTTCTCCAATTATTTGCTTCGAAAGTATGTCTAGAAAGCTGTTTAATAGGATTAAGGAACGTATCAATCACCGTAAAGATTCAGAAATAAAAGCACCTCAACACATAAATCAAAGAAAAGACGTGTGTGCTTGCTTTTCCTACATATAAATTCTGTCATAAAACTACATCATTCTTCTGCTCTCTTGCCAAGTTTTTAACGGTCTGAAGAAGACTCATTTATTTTAGAAAAGTCAATTGGCATATTCACCTGTTTTATGATAGTCAAATGCAGTTGTAATTAAAATAAAAAAGCAAAATAGAATCGTTTAGTTACTTCTCATGCAGCCACAGACAGTGGTAAAAATCTAAGAGGGCATTGCAACTAGATATTGCACAGAAGGGGTCGTGTATAATAAAAAGTGATGCCTTGCTATTTTGTTTAGTTTATAAAAACAAAGGGGTTTCTAGGAACTCTCTGGTAGAGCGTTTTCGCCTTCTTGCACTCTCTTTTTCCTTCAAGCACTATCCTAGGGAACCCGTTTGCCATTGGGAAAGCTGTCAATCTGATCAGTCCACCACTGTCTGTAACTATCTACAATAGGTGACCGATGAATTCTGCTTCTTTTACTTCCGACGGCTTTGTAAATATTGATGATGAACTACCACTTTGTGTGTGTGTGTTTTTGTTCCTGGAGAATTACTAATGACGAGTTCAATGTCGTTTTTAGAATTCCCATTTTCAACTATCATGAAAGAATGACTTTGGCCACAATGCTAACGATAAAAGACGCAGACAACAAACGAACGAGTAATAAGAAAAACTTTATCGACATTTAAGAATTTGTTTAACTCTACTAATCCCTAAATATTTGATTCCATGTAAAGAATCCTTTTTGTCATTTGAATTCTGTGTGACTGTTCAAGAATTTATTTACCATTTAAGTTTGTATGAATGTATATACATTTTTTACTATTTAATTATGTATAAGTTTATTTTTACTATATATTCTAAAATTATTTCTAAATAACTGAAGAAAATGAATAAAAAATGAAATTTATTTAATGTGTTTTTTCAGCATGATTTCAATATACATCTAACATATTGTTTGTGTGTGTGTTTTAAATTTTCTGAAACAGTGAATGCTAAGCATTCAGATCTCACATAGAATTTGGGCCTGCCAGAATTATGCTCCAAGCTAGGCTTTTGCTTAAAACCTGAGCATTGATTATGATGTGAAAACAAAGTAAACATTATTATTACATCACAAGACAAATAGCCTTAAGCAATGACAAAATATATCTTTAAGTTAAAAAGGACCTTACATAAAAAAAAAATTCATTATGATAAAAGAAAAAGCGTTCATGAAAATTTTTGCATATTTACTTTTCAGTACATTTGCAAAATGCAATGAAAAAAATCTGTCGCCCTTTAAAATATTGCTATTTGTTGCAAAATGAATACAATTATGTTGAAGATAAGTTTTCTTGTTCATCAGTTTAAAGAAACTGATAATTACTTTTTGATCCAATGAATAAATGGAAGAAAGTATTCGTATTTGGATCTTTGCGTTCATCCTCATTTACATTCTAGAATGAACAACGCTTCCTGAACCTAATGAAGACGCCACTGTCAGCGATGTAAACAAATGTAAATTTTGCAAACTAAATAACCGGTAAAGAAATCGTTAAAAATTAGAAGCATCGATTCAGTTTTAGGAGCTAAAAATTTTCTGAAAATAGCCTTATTTTCATATTTAATTTCATGAAATCCTTATTTGCCCGCAAGAGGGATAAAAAAACATTGACCTGTTTCAGTCTGTAATTCTAACTTCGCAATTTCAGATTTAATTTATATTTATAAAAGTCATAACTACTGAGTTGAAAATTCCTTGCTTGTAGCACACCAAAAGTAGGTAAATTTTATGTATATTGAATAGGGGTATAGTTATGAAACCCTATAACATAATTTTATGTGTCGTGGAAATATTCTTCCATATTTTTAAATTTTACATGTATGAGTTAGAAAAATGTTTTAGGGTTTTAATTTAATTGGAGAGAATATATTAAATTTCTAATACAACCGTTATGTGGAGCATTGTTTAATAGTTCTTTTTAGAAATGACATACCTGAATTGGAGGAACATCTCATGATAATATTATGTTGTATTTTTTTGGTTCCCTAGATAAACATTGATTTTTTAAATATGTATTATAGTTGTATTTTCATTGTTTATAATATGATCATTTATTTTCATGCATATATTGTATAAATTATTGATGTGTGGTGAAAGCAGGCCTAATATTTTGATAACATGATCCTTTATTTAATTTCTATATGTTGGTTTTTCGAACAAATTTTCTGATTACTGACCTGAATATCTTTACAATTAAACTATTTTATATTCTTGAGAGAGAATTTATGTATAAATCATATAATCATATATTGATCCTTTTTATAATGTTTCTATCAGATTTTTTTACAGCATTTTCTAATTATTCCAAGTATTTTTAATTAATAAGGAATATTAAATTTCCTAATGCTGTTAGTATTAAAATTTTTGGCCACCTCATTGTGCCCTTATTCTATCATTTTTTATCATACATTTTTAAAAATAGCAATTGTCATTCTAATTTCTCTATATATTTCTTTCCTCGGTAGGTTTTCACAAATTTCAAATCATATGATATTAAATATTCAAATGATTATTTTTTCTTCCATAAAGAAATGTGCACCTGAAATATAGTAGTTACTTTGAGAAAATTTATTCAGGAAATAAGTATTTGCAGATTTTAAATGAAGAGAGAATACAAAATTTTTACTTGAAAATGTAATTGAATTATATTGATTGTTTTTATCCAGTTATCAGATAGTGTCATAATTCCATTTTCATAAATTTTATGATGTTTGTCTGCAAAAATTGAATTAAAAGAGATTTTATATCATTAAACATTTTACTATATAAGGAGTCCTGCATCGAATGAAATAAATGGAAATCTGATTCTGTAAAATCAAGGATATATGATAGATGAGACCATCCTAACCTAGTTCCGATAATTTTTGGCCATTGACAAAAAAAATCTGTAGGGCTCTGCATTATTATGTTAGAAAATAACATGTTTATGATTTGGCAATTATGGCCATTTTTCTTGAAGTGTATTGCTTAGTTTGGTGAGTTTTTGAAATGTTAACTGTTTCATTTCATCGTAAAAGCTCTAAATATTAAATTAATTTACAACTCCACCAAACTGATTGCCTAATCTTTTATGGTGAATCTTAACTTTTGATGTTGCCTAGGTTGGTTCTTCCTGTTTCATTCATGATCTTTATTAATTAACTTTGTTTTAAACTATCTACTTTTCATTGCCAGTCATCAAATATTTCAGAAATGGATAAATCTTGTTGTATTTCTGGAGAAAATCCCAGATGTTAATGTGTTATATCAGATATTAAATTGTTAAAGGACCCATAAATCAAATTTCTTAACATATCCAAATTGGGTTTTTTTAATTTATATATTTTATACATTCTCTATAATTCTATATTTTGTGTTTTAGTGATTTTAATCATTAATAGCCTTGATCTCTTTATTTCCAACTGGATACCCAGATTGTTGAACATTTTTAAATGAAAATTCAGCCAAATCTAATTTTATAAACCAATTTTGACACTGTCTTTCTTCAAGCTTTTGAAACATAATTTTTGGTTTGTTTGGGATGCATCTCTATATTTTCAGAAATAATACAATAGAATATGTCTGAAAAATGTTTTGTTCACCTGTTTTTATAAATTAAGATGAAAATGTAGCTAAGTCATTAATTGATACAATTTTCTTACTAATTAAGATGGAAGTCCAAACAAACAAACAAAAAAAAAAACATAGGTTAAGTGTTGTGAACATGCTGGCAAAACAAAAGAATACACCAAAACTATATATGAACAAATTTTACAATCATTTATTTTTAAACCTATAATAAGTATGAATTCTAGATATGTGTTTCTTTGAAGATTATGTTTTTTCTTTGTTATTAGTACATTCTATTTAAATATTTTTTCAAATACCAGACAAAAGTAACAAAAACAGTATGAAAAATTTATACAAAATTTTTAGAACTATTTGAGTAATTTGGATTTACTTTTTGTATACTATAACATCTATATATTATATAAAAGTTTGAATGCTCTTAAATGTTATTTTTATAAGCTATCATTATATATTTATGATTGTGGTTAAATTTATGAAACAGCATTTTTTTTAAAAGTATTTTTAGTAGATTATTGCTATTGAATATTAATCTTTTTTAAATCAAATATTAACAGGATTGCTATCTGAAAAAGCAATTTGGTTGGTTGTTAGGAGAATAGTAAAGATTGTTAGGAGTAAAGTGGAAGTAAGTAAAACTGTTTTATTTTTGAAGATATTTGTCATATAAAATTCTATTTTATTCATTGATTTTTAAAACATGTGATTATCTTAATTCTGAAATATATTTCTCTTGGGTTAAATTTGTGATTACCATCATTTTTAAAAATCACTTTTTACAGACTTAATTCATTTTTTTTTAAAAATTATATACATTTAGTTTCTACTCCTTTAATTAACAAAGACCCCACCCCCACCCCCAATTGTCAGGCTATTGTAACCAACTTTTCTATTAACATCAGACAGGGGTTTTCTTCTTCTTCTTCATTTTTTAATTAAAAAAAGGAGATAAGGAAAGAAGTTTTAATTTGCTTTAAAAAAAATTTATAGAAAGAAATATTCTAAATTTTTTTCAATAAAAGATCACAAAAGGATAAATTTTATATTGCATCCATCATATTGAATTTGAATAACACTTAGATATGACGTTGAGATGACAAAACATTTTCTGTAATGCTTCAAAAAAATACAGAAGGCTCTTAAAATTTTTTTGCAATTTGTATTAAATGAAATGTAATGTAAAATTTAATTTAGAAGATGGTATTTTATAGACTCCTATGTAAGAAACTTCCCTAAAACTATATTTAAATAAATAAAACAGTGTTTTGGGTACAATGCTTGAAAATGCAGAATAATTAGAGATCTTGAAAAACTGTACAATTCTGAATTCGTAATTAAAAGAATTGAATATAAAACTTTTCTAGTATTTTTAAAAGAAGTTTGAAATGTGATAGAATGGCAAATAAATCAATTTGTAATTAATTCATTGAATAAATTTGATTTTCTTTCTCCTTAACAATCATAGAAATAAATTTTTCTGTTATTTACTCTTTTTCACTTTGGCATTACTTTAAAAAATTTGATACTTAAGGAACTCTTCTAGGATTTTGATCAATTACTGTGGCATTTTGCATATATTTACATTTTTTGGGGGGAAGGGGATTTTATTTTGTGTTTCTTTATCATTGTTTGATATTCATTTATTAATGGTTTTAATGAAACATTATTCCACTTTATTGCATGGCAGCTTTAAGTGAAATACTATAGCATTTCATTCACTAGTAAATCTGAACTAATTTCCATCTTTGGTTTACTGCCAATTTTGTGTTTAACACAAATGCTACATGTTTCATTATACAAAGCAATAAATGCAGGTGACATGTTTACTTCAAAAGTAAATTACAAATTACCAAGATTTTCAATATTTTTTGATTAAAAAAATAGATTTTTATAAAATTATTATTTTTAAACAATGATATAAACTTTATGAGATTATATTCTTCATTCTCTCAATGTCCATTTATATCTATTTTTTATTATTATTATTTCTCCATTGCAGAATTTTTTTTATATCAATAAAAATGATTCATCATTTCTGTACTTCGAATATTCATATAAGTTTAGTATTTGAAAACTTTTATTAGAATTAATGCGACAGAACATAGTAAAATATACGAGAATGGCATACGAGCACACACACACATGAAATATATTTCTCTGTAAAAAAAATTAATAAAAATAATTAAAATCTATAATAATAGTATTAATTTATAACCTCCCCCCCCTAAAAAAAATTGTGTTCTTGAAAATTAAATATACTAGAGCAAGGGCTTTTAAATCAAGAATCACAACACAATACATATGTATCTTTCAACAATTTAAAAAATGTTTTATGGGTAGTGGCATAGCAAGAGTAACAGAGACCATTACTTTTTGTTTCTTTTGAATTGTCGCTGGTGGCTTAGAAAATATAAATAGCACCCAAGGCATTTATATTTCTATTGTATTTACCTCTTCATCATATTTTTATTTCAAAAAATGATGTAAGCACATTTTGTTTTGATAGTACTCGGGATATCTATATTTCCCCTCCCTTGACCCCTGGTTACATGCTGTGTGTAGGGGGGGGGGGTAAAAATTTCACCAAGTCACTTATTATGAATATTTTTTGCATAATTATATTTAATAGCAAATATTTTTTGTTCAGAAAACCTCCTTTTTGGCCCATAAACTAAAAGAACTACTGTTTGTCTGTGAAAAAAAAATTCATTTCTCTGAGCATAAAGTAAGTTACTTTAGATTCTGTTTGTAAAGATGTGTTGCAATGTTTAAAAGTGTGGGAACCGTTGGGCTTGAGATTTCAAATTTTATACATTTTGTGTTCTTGATGACAATGCACTATTTTAATGTATTTCAGCTTTGTAGTAAAAATACCTTTTAAGATTTTTTTTCTCGTATCTAATTCTTTATATTTATTTTTGTGTAACATTTGAATTTTTTTTATATGCAAAATACCTTGGAAGTAATTAACTATAATAATATTCTTTTTTAGTTACCAAACTATATTGATGATTTTATGATTATTGTTTATATTTAATTTCCAATATTATTAAACATATTCCATATAATTATATCAAACTATTTTTGACTCATAAAAACACTGCATGTAAATTTAACTAATTTTATTTATATCTATTTTTTTAATATCAGTTATTATCCAATAGCAATGAGTTTTAACCATAGATATGATACAAAATAAGTGTACGATTTCAAAAGTTTTCTGTGCATTTGGTACTTGGTTTATTTAGTTGAAAAAATCCGTTCTCCAAAAAGTAAAATATATATAAATGCAAGCAGACAGATGTACAATTTCCACTCTTTTTGTCTACTTTCCAAACTTTCTGTAGCTTGCCCTTGTTAGTGCTTGCAATAGCGACTGTAATTTTAAATAAGTGAAGATTATTGAGCATCTTCTACTAGTGAGCTATTGTAAATCCATGTAAAAAAATGACATGTAATGTAATTCGGGAATGTATCATAGTGGCCAAGGTGACAGTTCTGTATATCAGTTATTCAAGAAATTGATTTTCCAGTGTGATTACTTGTTATTTAGCATATTTCCATACCTAACAATATGGAAATTACTGAAATCCTTTATCAAAGCTGTTGTTGCAGGGATTGACACAGTACAGAAGGTTTATCAAGAATAATCTTTTCATATTTACTATGAATCAAAGGAGAATATATTAAACATCTGTGATGCTAGCCTTCAAAACTTTAATACATTACGTCTTTCAATTCGTATGTTCCAAATTACATCTCTTTGATGCAGAGTAAAGTTTGAAATCATGGTATTGATTTCTACTGACTCTGTGTTTGAGATTTGTAGTCAATCAAAGCTAATTTTGTATGTATTCTTTGAATTAAATATTTGAAAATACATAAAAGTACTATAATTATGAATAAAAAAAACACTAGGAGTTATTAAAATTTTTTTTCTTTTTTTCCAGGTGACTTCTGCAAATTGGCCTGGTACAGTGAAGAAAAACCTTTTTTTTTTTCAGTTTTTTTTTCATGCAATTTTTTTTTCTAAACAAATTAAAAAAAATTATTTGATTATCTATAAATGAAAAGGAATTCATAGGTGAAAAACTGTCACTGATAAAACCTCTGCATATTCTGTTAGGGGGAAGAAAAAAAAGAAAAAAACAAGTGATGGAAAAGGAATTCACAGGAGAAAGTCTGTCACCAGTAAAACCAATGCTCATTCATTTAGAAAAAAGTAAACAAGTGATGGAGAATTCCATTGAAACAAATGAAAAAGATCTTGTTAGCAGTCTGTGTGTTAAGGCCATTGACACTGCTACAGATGTGCAAACACCAGCTTCTACAGATCAGCAGTTTTTCACTTGTGATGTTTGTGGTAAAATATTTTTGCAAAAATGGTTTCTAACTAGACATATTCTTATTCATACGAAGGAAGGCCCTTTTCCTTGTGATGTATGTGATAAAGAATTTTCTGAGCAATGTCATTTAAATGAACATTCTTTAACTCATATAAATGAAAAACCGTATCCTTGTGATGTATGTGGTAAGCAATTTTTAGAAAAACGTTATTTAATTAAACATTTTCTGACTCATACGAAAGTAAAAGTTCATTCTTGTAATGTATGCAATAAAGTATTTTCTCAGAAATTTCATTTAAGTCGTCATTATCAAATTCATTCAAATGAGAAACCATATTCTTGTGATGTATGTGGTAGAAAGTTTTCTCAGAAATATTACTTACGTTGCCATGTTCGTACTCATACAAATGAAAAACCCTATACTTGTGATATATGCAGTAAAAAATTTGCACAAAAAAGTAATTTAAATGAGCATTATCGAACTCATACAAGTGAAAAATTATTTTCATGTGATGTATGTGATAAGCAATTTTTTGAGAAACGTTATTTAAACAAACATTTTCGTACTCACACAAAGGAAAGGCCTTATTCTTGTGTTATATGCAATAGACAGTTTTCTCAGAAAAGTGACTTAAATAAACATCTTCGTACTCATACAAATGAGAAACCTTTTTCTTGTGATGTATGCAGTAAAAGTTTTTCCCAGAAACGTTATTTAAAAGATCATTATAGATGTCATACAAATGAAAAACCTTTTTCTTGTGATGTTTGCAAAAAATTGTTTTCATTGAAAACTGATTTAAATAAACATCTTCGTACTCATACAAATGAGAAACCTTATTCTTGTGATGTATGTTCGAAAAACTTTTCCCAGGAGCGTTATTTAAAAGATCATTATCGAACTCATACAACTGAAAAACCTTATTCTTGTGATATATGTAACAGACAATTTGCTATAAAAAGTACTTTAAATAACCATCTTCATACTCATACAAATGAAAAACCTCATTCTTGTAATATATGCAACAAATGTTTTTCTCAGAAACGTTATTTATTAGACCATTATCGTACTTATCATAAAAAACCTTTCTCTTGTGTTTTGTGCAGTAAAGGTTTTGCACAAAAACGTTATTTAATTGTCCATTATCGAAATTTTCATGGAAATGAGATAACTTCTGTTTGTGATATAGGAGGTATTGAATTGAACTGATATTATTATATCTGAATTGATATTATTATATTCATACAAATGATAAAAAGTTTCACATATAATGAAATGCTGTTTTATAATTTTAATTTATATGAACATTATCATATTTTTAAAGATGTCACATCAAACTTGCTGAAATGTAGAAATACATTTGTGGGAAATTTTGTATTTACATATTCTCATAAAGTTTTTAATGCTATAATTCCTGTTTGATGATTTCTACATATACATGTATTCTTTTGTTTGCAGTTCATGCATTAACAAATAATTCAATCACAATAGTGCTCTCCTTTTATTCATGGATAGAATGGCTTCTGCTTTTGTTAATATTTCTTCCCTGGCTATATATATATATATATATATATATATATATATATATATATATACAAAATTCTAGTTTCCTCTTTACTGAATGGTCAAGGGTACATATCTCCATTCCATGCAGTCTACCTAAAATTGTGGTATGAGATGCTGAACTTTATTCTCATTTGTTCTATCTTTTGAAATAATTGAAATTTTTTCCATTCTATTGAAATTATCTTTCTCTGTAAAGTGAGATGTTGTAGTTATGTTCAGTGTCATTGTGAAGGAGTTTGAGTTTGGCCCACTTTCCTTCATCATTAGTGACTTGCATGTGCAAATGGTGCTTGGGGTATGGCATTTTTTTGCTAACTAATCAGATTTGTCATTAGAGGTAGTTATCTCCATGGTATCTGGGGCATCTTTATTTTATTCATTTATTTATTTGCTACCATTAACTGTATTTTATGCTAAAATGATTGATACAAGCTGATTTTGCTTAAAATTTGATTTCCTTTCATTAAATAATGTTGGAGAAATTCTATGGATTAAGAATACTTTAGATTAATTACAGAAGGTATTGCATTTATAGAAGCATGCAAATTTAAATGATAATTTTTGTCAAAAACTATTGTATAAATGAAGAATCACATCATGTTGGCATAAATATGCAGATTCAAAATCCAATTCAACTGAAGAGTCGTTTGTAAGTAGCTATGGTGCATGTTAAATGCATTTCGGCCATATTCCTATCCAACAAACTGTTGTGGAAGTTTGAAAAAGATGTGCTGGCTTGGGTATCAACCTCATCATTGGATTCGATTCAGAACTATGGAATACATTTATAAACAATGGATTAGTGAATATTTCCTCATTCCACAGAAGTTATCATTATTTCTAGAATGTAATAATGCTGCAAACTTTTTTTTAGGGAGGGGGCAGCATGGTTGTGTATGTTGTAATCCCTATTTTCATTAAACAGTAGTTAAGAAATGATACAGATTATGAATTTCCTGTTCCTTTATGTGTATATTTTTACCTAAGAGTTCATTATACTTAGGATTTTTATGATTCTGGCTGAAATATAAGTGAAGGAAAAAGCTAGTGTTTCATTTTTAAAAAGTGCCTTATGCATACTAAAATTAAATGGCACAAGAAATATATCAATCTTTATTAAAATGTTGAGTAAATATCACAATTTGTAGACATTTCAGACTAAATAATAAGGTATTGTTGAGCATTTTCTGTATTTCATCATTATTGTGTAAATGATGCAGGTTTGTCAATAAAAATGTTGTACTTTGATTGCATTGTATGCTTGATTTTCTTTTCTGTCTTGTGTGCATTCACATTCATATATATTATTATATAAATACATTATATTACTGTAATTAAATGTTAGTCAAATATTCCTTCTATAATGCAATGCTTATTTTGGCATACCTCCTTTTTAATGTAGTAATTTTTGTCATAATAGTTGCTTTTTTGGAAAAGTTTTAGGTCGAAGAAAAGCCAAACAGATTAACCAATTCATATAAGATTCTGTGTTTTAGAGCTTTCAAAACTACAAATTAAGTTATACTATTCACACTTCAAGTCTTATTATGACTCATAATGTAACATATATACCAGTTCTTTATATATGAATATTTAAATAAATATGTTTATAAAAATCTGAGAAAGAATTAAACAAGTATTTTGGACTTGAGCAATTTTGAAAGAAGCAGCTGTATGTTTGATGATCCGAACTAGGGAAAATTAGGTTTTTGAAGAGCAAAACTATTTAACCTGTTAAAAATTTTTCCATATTAAGATGTAAAATGTATGCATTTAGCAATGATAACACTATAATATAAATTGCTAAAAGTGTTAAAAAAAAGTATTATACCTGCTATAACTTTGACCTGGATAAAAATGATAAACTTTGAGACAAACAGCAATTATTAAAAAAAAGTGAATTAAAAATAATTGTGCAAAATAAAATTGTATTATCTGCATATTATAACAAAAAAAATGAGCAAACTGATGGTACAAGTTCTTAGCATACGGATATTTTTTAATACATATTGATAATGAAGACATTAATTGAATAATAATGAATTTATTTGAAAATTGATTTAACGAGATGAAAGAGCAAATAATGGGAAACACATTATTTAATTTTAAGAAGCATTTTCACTATTTTTTCAATTAGAAGAAAAATTCAAAACTCTGTCAAACCGTTTTTTTTTTTTTTAAGATTTTACTTCTGAATTTCTAACAATGGGCACTTAGAGAGGTCGTTCCCATGACAAATTTGGTTCAAAATTTATTACAAATCTAAATTTTACATGTTAAATGTATGGATCAAATGTTATCTATTTAGCTCTCTTACTTATTTAGCTAATATTTTTCACATCAGTGTATCAATAGATGTGTAATAAATTGGATTAAATAATTGACTAGCACTCCTTGATTCTTTAATTTTTAAGATGTGTATATAGTAATTCATTAAAATCAGGAGTTAAAACTTTAAAATTGAGAAAATACACAGTTTCAATGTGTTAAACAGCAATTTGAGATTTAACAAATTAAGAAATATATGTAGTAGATTATACTTGATTGACTTTATGGTAGATAATTTTTGTATCACAATACTACTAACTTATATATATATATCGAAATTTGTAATTATTTCACTGCTTTCTCTCACAATGTTAAGATCGCATGGTCATAACAATAAAATTCACTACTTCAAGCTCGATTTCTCATTCCAGAGTTTATAAAGAATCTTAATATCAAAAAATGCTTATAATGCATTATTTTTTAAAGCTTTAATCCAACAATATACCCACCGACAGCTGCAAAATTTCTGTAGTTGCTAAGAAAATTAAGTAACGGAATTATGGATATATAAAAAAAGAAAAAAAACTACGAAATTTTTTTAAAAAACATTAAAAAAATGGACATATGTATGAAGACCTGTAAAATACACTGAAAATACTCTTTCCTGCATCTTTACCTACAGCAATGCGGATAATGAAAGCATTTTTAGGATGGTTAGCAAAATAAAAAAGAAAAACGGAATATTGTTCCAACATGAATACAAAAACTGGATCACTCCTCCTAACAAAAATGAACGTAGGAGTTTGTTATTATGTTAAAATGTTAAACTGAGCAATGATGACTGAAGAACAGTGTTTTCTATTTAATAAAACAAAATTGTAAAGCGCGTAAATTTATTTCATCAATAAAGTCGTGTTGTGATTTAAAAAAAATATTTAGTTAATAATAAATTCTTAAATAATTTTGAATAATGTTTGAAAATATGTGTTTTAACTAGTTGAAATTCTTTGGAAATATATATTCGTCAATAATTTGGTGATATTACGTTATATGCACTATATCAGTAAAAAATGCTATTGATGAATGTGGGAGAGTATGCAACAGAAGCAGGCTGCTGTTGGGAATTGAGTCCAACTATCGATTGAGAAGGGTTGCAGCGCCATCTGGCAGTCATTTTTCTCAGAAATAAAGCGAGGTAGATGATGAGGATAGCCGGTTTCCAACTATTTTTGATTTCGGATTCACAGAAGCCGGTGTCTATTCTAAATCGGTATGTTTCTGACGTTTTCTTAGCGATTATATAGTAATTCAGATTTATTGTATAGGTTATTGAAATTATTTGCTTTTTGAAACGTATTAATAATTTTTGTTACTCATAAAGTATCAACAGATTATCAGGCTATCAGTGTAATATTTAAAAAAAAGTCATATGGGAATTGTAAGAAACTGGGAGCGAGGTATTGATAAGAGAACAACAAAAACTTAAATATAAATTCCGTGATAGATTGGGGGTCTCACCTTCTTTTGAGGAAAGGGAAGAATTGAAAATGTTACCATTTTCCTTATAAAAATAGTGCATATCAGAATTTCTTGACACGTGGGTCAAGAATCCAGGAGAAATTATTTAAAATAATAAGTGTGTGGGGACATCCGTCAAGTCTTCTGATTTCATATTTTTCAATATATGTAACTGGAAATAATTAAGAAAATTATTTTGACTTGCAACATTTCATTAAAATTTCTGAATAATGATGTTGAACTTTATTTTATTTTGCTTATAATTATTGTGGTTTAAATTTTAAAATATATTTTTCGAGTTTCTAGGATTTGTGCGAAATATTTCAAATGGGCAAAAATTTAGAACCATGTTTTAGATGCATGATTCTTGGAATGATTTTACTAATCATTTATTTAAGCTATTGTAAATAAAATAATTGTTCAATTTCGTATTATAAATTAATTATTATTTTATATAATACTCGATAATTAAATAAAAGCTGCATAGTTGGAACCTAAAATTTTAAAACAAATTATTTTCAAATTGAAATGTTGAAATCTGGGAACGAAATAAACATAATATAATCTAGCCTGGGCATTCATAGGATGAAAACGTCCATATTAAAATCTAATTCATTAATTAACTGGTAAAATAAAATGAATCAGGTAACTAAAAACTTGCTACACATTAAGTCGACGAATTCTGCAACAAATTAGAGCAAATACTGATAATTATTATTTAATTATTAGATCCCTATAAAAAATTGTTCTAAACTAACCACCTTTGACGACTTACTGGTTCGCAAAGATTTATAACAGCTAAAATTTTCAATTAAATATTTCATGTTCTCTGTAATGATTTCCTCAGTAAAGTATTTTTAAACATCAAATTTCGACAGACATATAACGTATACTATTTTAAAAGCAATGCAACGTTTTGTTCAATGTGCAATGTTCTAATAAAGAAATTTTCAGGCAATAATAACAACAAGATGTTTTTATACGCACAATTATATTATAATAAGAAGCAGCAGTATTTTAAAATAAACGCGTTTAAAATAAAACATCATTAGTTACTTGTAAAATTAAACCTTAAATTATTAATGCAATAAAATTTTAAAAATTATATTAAAAGCATAATTTATATAGTTGCTTACTCTTTATAGACAATTTAGTTATAAAATCATACACACCACCATTAACAAAGGAAGAAAAATCGAAGATGAGATATTTATAGGAAAAGTAAAGACGATTTTCTTTTTCAGCACTTAAATATATTGTTTTAAATAAATTAAAAAATTAATTAAAAATAGATTTTATAAAATGTATCGCAAGTTAATGGGTATTGTTGAGATGATATTTTAAATTTTTGAGATGATTTAAAATTCACTTTTGTTTTATAATAATTTCGGAAATTAGGTAAAATAAGGAAAAGATTTCACTTAATTTTTAATTAATTAAAATATTTAAAAATTGCTTTCAAGTGCAATATTTATACATTACAAATTAAATATTTGCTAAGTTTGGTATTTCTTGATCTAAGGTGTATCCTATAGACGTCCAACCCACAAATACGTTCATTGATATTATTAGCAGAGATAGAATTGGATTAAGTTGTATGAACAGAAAATATTGACTTTTTCTGCTTATATTTCACAAAAGTACTCCGAATGAAAATATTTAACTTTAATTATGTAATAAATCCAATCTAAAATGCAAAAAATTATCTAAAAATTCACATACGAAATTTTTATACTTAAATATTTCTTCTCGCAGCTTTTTAAGCAGTAAAAAATGCCTCAAAATGTGAATTGTTTCTTATATTCTTATATTGAAGCTTTTTACGTAACATCTTGCAGCATGTATTTGCAAAGATTTTCGTTAATGCTATTAAAAACATATTTATGTGGTGAGAACATAATATAGATTTTTGGCGCAAAGTAGCGATTTTGTTGTTTGGCAACTTTTGGACAGAATTTTGAATCGTTCTTTAGATACAGTAATCTATATATTTTTATTCTATAACCAGCAAGAAGGGTTCCCCTAAACTTTTTCTCATTCTCTTCAATAAAGGTCTTATCTTATAATCTATAGATATTAACACTCATCAAATTGTGGATCTTGGATAAGGCTGCAAACGCTTTGCAAGATATTGGTGAATAATAGTTACGAAATATAGATCTTTGACGTAAATTCTTTAGTGCCACGCAAGGCATTTTCACTGAATATTTCTTGTGAATATGGGATTTAGAAGCCTTTTTTCCAACCGATTGAAACCAAAATTTGACACAAAAATACAGTTGTAATCACAAACTAACATACCGAATTTCATAAAAGTTATGGCGTGTACATGTATACGAAACGGTCAATTAACACTGCCCTTCTGACAGATTTGGTTCAAAATTTGGTAAGTTCACATTTTAGATGGTAAATCTATGTAGCAATATTATCAATCTACTTCTTTACGTTTTGTAATTAACGAGTTCACTTGCATTCGAACAGCCAGACAGACTATCTGAATGGATTTCGTTCAAAAAGTCTGATAGAAATTTACGAATTTGGTCTAAAGCCCATTTACCAAATTTCATCCGTCTTGCTCAAAACGTTTTCAGCTACCGTATACACAGACAGATAGATGTAATACTGAAAACATATTTTTTAACTCAGAGATGTCTGAAACGTGGAGATTCGCCAAAATCTTGTTCGAATTTTTTTTGACGATTAGAATAGTTTCTTTGAATTTTGTTTGCGAAAAAGTAAGACGCGCACTGTCTTTAACAATTGTGAAACTTTATGTTTATTTATACATAATGTTTTAGGTATGTATGGTAGTTCAAAAAGTATAAGAGAAATTTAAAATTCGATTTTTATGCAATTCTTTTTACGAATCTCGCGCGAAATGGTTAAATAGCAACTATGTTTAAAGTAGTAAAAAATATTTTAAAGAAATGTCACTAAACAGAGGGATTTTCAAACAGATCAAAGAATGAACAAACAACTTAACTAAAAAAGTCTTAGAAACAGAATTTTAATAATAACCTGGGTTTTTTTGTTTGTTTGTCTGTTTTGTTTTGTCTTTTTTAAAGGAAGATGCTCTTCATTAAAAGCTAATTTCAAATTATCTTAATCGTTTTAGAAAGAAATCGCATAATCGTTCATTACATTGCATTTTAGTTTTAAATTTAGTTGCATTTTTGTTTTTTTTTTAATTTAGAGAAAAACAAAAAATTACTTTTTTTCACTTAGTCAAAGTTAATCCATGCTGGAATCCATATCTACTACTAATAAAGGAGAATGTGAGCACGGCTCACTACAGATAAGGCTATGTGACTAAAAATTCTAAAATTGGTAAAAATAAACTTTAGGGAGTAGAAATGGGCACATGAGGATGATTTTTTTAGATTTAAATTAAATTTTAATTATTTAAAAATTAAGTGAAATTTTGTTGTTTTACCTTTAATGATTTCCAAAAATACTATTTTTATTACTATACATATTTTTGTATTATTATTAATACTACACAAACATAATCTTACACCGCTTCAAATTTTAAAAAAATTACTATTTAATGAGCCAAATTTATTTGTTATATAATTTTTCAGAATTTTGTTAATTTATTAAAAATGTTTTTGGCATAATTTTTAACAATATATTTTATTGCTGCCATGAAATTCGAACGATTTTAATTGTTTTATCAAATAATTATTTGCTGATTCTGAAAAATTTTCTTCTACTGCTGATTCTGATTCTAAAAAGATTCTGTTTATGATTTGTGCAATTTACCTCTAATAATAATGAAGGAAAATGTGTGTGTATTGGCGCTCTACAGAACACACCATTTGAACCTACTGTTACCATATTTGACACAGATGTAATTTGGAGGATAAGAATATGTCCCTCATTTTTTTAAAGATTTTAATTGCTTTAAAATTGAGAAGAATTTTGGTGTTTTTCAGCCATAATTATCGAAAATATAGTTCAACAAACCCTTTTAAAATTAAAAAAAAAATATTTTTAATGATACCAATTTAGTTATTGTGCAATTTTTTTTATATACTGGGTGATCAAGAAATAATAGGAGGTGTTCGGAGACCTGTAGTGTGTTATGTACTGTATGAAATATAACAAAATTCGACCACTATACACATTAAAGTATTCGGTTTTGATTTATCAAGGAAAAAAAAATAGTACCAAAAAACGCCGATAGGAGAAATCTTGGTGCTGCAAGCGCATAATATGGGGTAAAAGAATACACAACTGCAAATTTAAACAGGACATAGCAACATACCAAATGCCAATGAAAAACGTTTATTATAGAAACTTACAAATTTGGCTCTAACAAATTGATGATCCAATAATTGCATGCGGTACACGAGGTTTACAATGGTGGCTCGCAGCACATCGGCATTTATTCGTCTGACATGTAACGTTATTTGATTTTTTATAGTAGGAATGTAAGGAACATGTCCTTGATACACACCTTGATCTTTCAAGTGAACCAGAACCGCCTCACAACCAGAAATTGCCAATGAAGCAGATCAGTGTCATCAGTTAATGGGTATTATCTTATACGGATAAAATTTCAGGATCTTACGCAATATTGTTACGAAATTTACCGGGGTTCGTTTGGATAGTGGAAGTTGGAGAACGGTGTGGAGAACGCTCAATCAGCAGGCGGCAGTAGAGTAAAAACAACGACGTTTATTTACACGAAGACACACAGGACAGCACAAAGACGACAACTATATACAGCACAGAGAAGGCAATTATCTTCAGCCGCGAGACGTATAAACAACAGCACACAACAAAACTCTACTGCAGACAGTAGCGCACAGCTCAGTTCAGCGCAGCACTAGCTTAACTCCGTCGCTGCTCTGCTAATCCCTGGAAGACCAGCTCTTCACTGTCGATTCCGACTGCTCTCGCTCTGACCACACGCTATTCTGGCAGCTGCGGACCCTTTTATAGGTCTCAGGAGGCGGGGCTAGAAGCCTCTCAACCAATCAGGAACGTTCGAGGCGTATCTCGGTTCCTACTGGACGGATCGGGAAAATTCTCGAAGTTTCGGGTACAATCTATTTTGGCGCCAAAGTCGCCAAATTCCTCGCCAAGTCGCCAAATGGTCGCCAAGTTTGTCGCCAAGCTCTGAGACCTCCGACGCGACACCCGGACTTCGTCCAATACCGATGACTTTAAAACAGTCTTTTTGATGATAGAAAAAACTATGCTGCGAAGCCGAATTGCAGGTTTGTAACAATATCTTCTGCATCGTCGAGAACGGGGTATCTGTTTGTCGTAATATTGAACGGGCACTGCTGATAACCTGCTTATTAGCTATCGCCTGATCTATAACGGCTTTGCAACTCCTTCAACTGATTTCTGCTTGATAACTTTACATCCTCGACCTGGTTGCACACGAAAAATTGCTGTTGTTTCAAATCTTTCAGCCATTCTTCATAAGTTAATTCTGGTCATCGGTCCTCTACGTAACTGTTTTAACCGTCGGTCAAATTTTGTTATATTTCGTTCAGTACATAACACGCTACAGGGCTCCGAACACCTCCTATTATTTCTTGATCGACCTGCAGTTTAACATTTTTTTAAAAGCATTTTTTTGTATGATGTTTGACAATAAATTTTATTATTGCCTTGAAATTCAAATAGTTTCCATCGTTTCATCAAATATTCAGTCATGGGATTTCCTTCCAATGTGACTAAAAAAGGTAAATTCTGCGAGTTATCTACAAAATTTAGATGCGGAATCAGAAAGTGAAATTACTTTACCATTACTAGCACATGCAATTTGAAACAAATTACTCAGCACTAAGGTTTTTATTGACTGTTTAATGTCTTGGGACTTGACTCCATTTTCATGTACACAATGGACAAAACAGATGTAAGGACTATTATACAGTCTGATTTATAATATATCTAATACAATTAGATGTTTAAAAATAATTTTTAAAGTAATCATGAGAATTAAAGTTATGCATAAATGGAAATTAAACACAACCACTATCTCCAATAAACCAACTGTTCACCAAAAACATTAAAAGAAGACAATAATTATTAGTTTTTACGGTTGCACTCTGTTGTCTTTAAGATTCTGAAAGCACTTCTTTTGTAAAAAAGTTACCACCATTTATCACTCCTCTGCTGCCATCAAAGATCCATGGCAGAATGTAGGGGGGGGGGCATATTTCGACAAAGTAGCTTGGATGTTAAATGTTGTTTATTTAATTATCCTTTTTAGACACATTGAGAAAGCAAGATTTTCATATTCTGGATGTTAATTTAAATAAGGCACTAATTTTTAAAATTTGTATGTAAATATAATTTTTTACAATACATAGAATCAGTTAGTATTACAACATATTTTTAGTTATTTTTAGCAGAAATAGCAGAATTTGCAGTTAATTAAAAATAAATTGACAAGACATTCCGATTTATATTTATTTATTTGTCCGATTTAAATGATATTTTTTCAGGGTTTTAAACACATTTTTCTGGGTTGGAATTTTACTTACAAGGTAATAGGTCGTGAATTTCTCAAATTTTTTATTTTAAAACATTTTTCGAGATAATTTTGGGAAATTGAAATTAAAATATATTAAATTAACACAATTCTTTCAATTTTAATCAATTTTACGTGTTATAAGCCAGTTAACAGCTACGCTACCCGAGCAATTGCTTTTGTATCGTGGTCATGTTACTGGGTTGCGAACCACAAGGTCCCAGGTTCTATCCTCGATCCTAATAATTCGCCACCCTGCCTTTCAAGTGTTTATAGCATTTTGTGTAAAAATTTTAAAAAATTCTTAAATGCCCATAAAATAATAATATAATACTGAGAGATACTATAGATACTGAGGTATTTGAGGGTAATATGGTCACTTGATTATTTTAGGTTAAAACTTTTTTCAAGGAGCAAAAAAGTCCTAATAAACTGAGGGGGAAAAAACTAGGAAAATTCTACAATAATGTAACAAGTTGAGTAAGTTCAATGATCGTATTAGTGGATGAAGAAATCAGTGTTTGCCTACTAGCAAAAGCAGACATTCTTATTTGATTGTTTAAGTTTTCTTTTTTGTTTCGTATCTCAACTGAGTTGAATTAATATACTGCGCTAAAAATAACTGATAGGATCTATAAGGCTATTTATGATGAATGATCTTGGAACTCCTATTTTCTTTTCAAACGCAAGAATTCGATTATTTAAATGTTGCTGTTGTTGTTTCTAATGGCACTTGTCATAGACAAGCCCACTGACTTCAGAAGTCAAAATGTAAGGAAATAAAGAGATTAGTGACTGTGATTCGAATTTAACAAAAATTTTATTCCAACACTATCATACATCATATTACACAAAATGTATGAACACTTCTACATACATTTTATAAAAAAAAAAATCATTTTTTATTTTAAACAGTTCGAATTTTTGGAATAATTTACGAATTTTTTTCAAACCCCTTTCATTTATATTCTAATTATTTCAAATAGAAATAAATAAGATTATATTCTGAAAAAAGTTCGAAATTGTTCCCTACCTTTGCTACCCTTCCTTTTTTTTTTTTTTTTTTCCTTAGTTGGAGAAAACGTAGTAGAAATGGAGAATTGAGTAAGAGTGGATAAAATAATAAGGTGGCCGAAACATCTTCATGACTATATTACATTAAAATAAATGTATTCAGCAAAATTTTAAATTTGAAAATGAAAATCAATATTTTTCTCAAAAATCTAGAAACATAAAACGGTGGTAGTAACCACAACTTTTTCATTTTTCAAAATTGTCTTAGTTTTCAAAGTTTCAGTTTGAAGTAGGAGAAACCGTGCAGTGGTATCTTATATTCTACTAACTGACCCGGCAAACGTTGTTTTGCCATATAAATAATTTCTAGTGAATATTTTGATTGTTAATTAAAAAATAACGAATGTATTGTAAGTGTGTGAAGATGGGATCTATGACAGAAAGGGGAATGGAGCGCTGTAGACGATGATCGCCGATAAAAAAACAACAACACCAACCATTCATTTTCTCAATACAATGTATTTCATTAACGTAACTAACATTTACATTGTTTGATCTCTTAAAAGTTAAACGTAAAGTGAAAAAAGTAATATATTTTTTATCCTAAAGTATAAAAATGAAATACAGAAAATCAATATTCAATTCGAAGAGCAATTGAGTGTATGATATTTTTTGTCAGTCCGTCTTTAGCCAACACAAAGCTCGATGGTTTGCCCATGCGAGAACATGCCACGTATAATTGTCCGTGTGAAAAACATGATATGCCCAAATCTAAGCGACAAACAGACATCGTTTGGCCTTGCGATTTATTGATTGTCATTGCGAATGCCAATCTAATAGGAAATTGAACGCGTTTGAATTCATTTGGCACGTCTGTGAGATTCATTGGAATTCGTGACAGCAAAACATTTTCAGCTTGGAATTTGCCATTCAAAATGGTGGCTTCGAAAACGTTTTTCATCAATTTTTAATGACCAATCACGTGCCATTGCACAGCCGTGGTGGGTTCAAATTCCGAAGTAAAATAACCGGAGATCCAACTTTGAGTCGTAGAATGTGTGGTGACATGTCTGGCAATCCAGTGAGTTCAAAAACTCTGTTGCATAATTTACAGCTATGTTAGCATCGCAAACTGTATCGATCGATTACCAAGTCCCCTGGCAACTACTGCTGTATCTTGAAGTTTAAATCTTCGACATCCACATTTTTTGCTGCCAAAATGGCTCTTCCTGCCAGCCACGCATGATTTATGTATTGTGTGCGTACATCGGGAAATATGCGGTTAATGAGAGCATTTTGCGAATCAACGATAGCGCATAAATTAGTGGGCTATTTTATTCATCCAGTATTTTCATAGACAGAAACTTTTCCATCGCCAATATCTAACAATTGGTCCGAGAATATGTCAGCAGATGGATCTTGTAGCATTTGGAAGCGCATATTTATTTTTAGCTGGACTTTTTCAACATTACGCCACAGTGGCGATGATTTCAAGCAAGCATTGATCTCATCAGCGTACGTTGAAAGTGAAATGACGGGATAAGGACACCCTTATTATCTAGCGTTATGAAATATATTTTAAGACCTATTCTTATACCTCCCAAATACACATAAAAAAACTTCATAAAAATCGGTCGAGCCGTTTCGGAGGAGTACGAACATAAACACCGTGACACAAGATTTTTATATATTAGATTATAAATAATACTGATGAACAAATCCTAGCATCATTTACAAAATGTAGTCATACGCAGATGTTTACAATAAATAAATAAATAAAAGATTTTTATTATTTTCAGAAATATTTTCTTAATTCCTCTCTTCGAGTAAAATTTTTATTTATTAGATTTTGATGTGTATATGTGTGTAAATTATTAATTAAGAAAGCTCTTATAAGATTTTATCAAAGAATTTAAGTTGAATTTGCACGATGTAAATTTATAAAGTAATTGTACGAAGTTAAATTATTGAAAATAGGAAATAAACTGTAAGAAATACAAATTTTAAAAGCAATATCACTAATCTTTAATAAACTTAATACAAGGGCCACACAAAAGCTCATCATTAAGTTCCCCCAATTGACAATAAGAAATATTGGACTAGAAATTTTATATAAAAAATATTAATGGAAGTATGATATTATTGAAGATATTTCAGAGATAATATTGGAAACGTTGTTCTTTTTTAATGTTTGGCAGCTCTGGTAGGAAAAAAAAATACATAATATATTTTAATGTATCATATTTTATAATGCAAAGAGATGTAATAAAGAGAGATCGCTATTTTTTCTTTCTATTAATTCATTTTTATTACATGACTCTCAAAGAGAAAGAATCCACATGATATAACCTAACAAACATTATTCGCGGATTAGCCCGACATTTTGAAATTATGATAATCAAATCGTGAACAGGTGAAATAATCATAAAGAGAAATGCTATGCGTGTTCGCTGGATGTCTGATTCCAATGGCATTGTTAAGCGGCAGCTGCTAAATTCGATTGTTATTTAATTTTTCTGCAGTGTAAATGCAAAAGACACCAACTTTTCAGTATTCTATTAAAACTATTGTCATTGTATTGACAAAAAGCTTTTTCAATGCATTTTGTTTGCCGCTGTTACAATATATATATATATATAGCTTTATTTTTCCAGGATGTCATTAAGTGCTCCTAAAAATGAATTCGTTTTGAAAATGCCAACAAGATTTCTGTTATATTCTTCGATTTCGAAAATTGATTTACACATTTCGGATGTTTTGAAGCGGAGACAAAAGAAGAAAAAAAAAGGAAATTGCATCCTGGGATTGAAGTGAATAAATGTGATTGTCAAACGCAATTTAAAAACGATTAAAAACTTTCAAACTTCTTTACGTCGCAACTATCAGGTATGAAACATTTCATTAATTTAATGATTTTTTAAAAGCTTCTTATGCCAAAAATTCTATAGAGCTTAATAAATTATAATTTATTTTAGCTTATTTATTTGTCTTATAGTTCTTTCTTAAAATATTTATTTGTATTTAAACAATCGAAAATGATTGAAAGTACATTAGTTATTAGATTATTTATTATATTAGAAAGTATATTATTATTATTATTATTTATTATATTAGAAAGTATATTATAATAATATTCATATTATTTGCTTTTACAAATAGTTTAGAAGTATTTATTCTATGTTTATGGCCTATATTTTATGGAAGGTTCTTATTACCAATAATTAATCTATATCTGAAAATTTGAAGCTTATTTGGAAATTAAAACATAATAATATTTCGCTGAATTAGATAATCTGATTGATATAGCATTTAAATTTTTTAACTTCGTTATTGACTTCCATTAACTTTTTAGAAACAAATTATTTAAATATGATTACGGCAATTCAATAAACAACATTACTACCAAATATGTTTATGGTAACGATTAATTTGTTAAATTTTAAATACAATTTCTTTTCTGGAACTGCTGAGAATTATATTAGAAAGTATATAGTTTAGTTTCTTCTTATGAAACGTTTTAAAACTGGTAATATTAATTTAAATTACTTTCTTCAAACATAATTTTATCTTATAGTACTAATAAGAGAATGAAATGAAAATTAGTACGATTTGATTTTTGTGATAGCCATTTATTCAATATAAGAATTCTTAAACTTGGCCGGTTTTAATAAAATAGGAAGAGTAGGCAGGTAAATTGCCAACAGAACGAACAAACAAATGAAATGTCAAAGGAAAGAAGCAAGATAGCTCCGAATACAACTATCTTGTTTTGGTAGAACGCCAAACTGTTCTAGAAAAAAATACATGTTTTAGAATATGTCAGTATTTCAGTGTGAGTAGTTATAAAAATTTAATGGTTTTAAAATTTTTAATGTGTCTTTTATTAGGCTAGAAAATGGAAGAGGAAAATTTTTTCCACTTAAATAAGAAACTGATTCCAGCTAAACTTCATTACCTCTTTATGTTCGGTGGTAAGTACAAGAAACTAAATGTGAAAAGTTCTTATTCAGAACTTTACAAATGAATACAAAATATTTAAATGCATTTAAAGATTAATAATTATGCAATATCAGAAATTAATTAAAATTTTAAAGCCTTTGCTAGTTGTAATGTTTTCCTTTATATTATTGTAATATATCAATATATTTAATTACCGATTTTACAATACGAAATTCTTTTAAATTCTTTTAATTAATCATTTTATGTATAAATATTAATTTATAATTCATTCATTTATCATTTAAACTTGAACTAATATAAAGTTGAGCTGATATTAAAAAGTTCTTGAAATTAAATTCTTTTTAATTTGTGAACATTAATTAATAAATATGTATTCATAGAGGTATTCAGTTCTCTAAATTATGGGAATCAGTATGCATCCCCAGGCCGAAAATTTAAAAATCGTAAGAAAGATTTTTTTAAAAAATTCTTAAAACTCTTATTTTGCGGTAGTTTCAATACTACACCATAAATTTTTCAATACGAAATTGTTTGAATTTTTTTTAATTAATCATTTTTATGTATAAATATTAATTTAAAATATTTTGATTCATTTATCATTTAAACTTGTATTGGACGTACTTGTAATTTAAATTATAATTGTCTTTATTTTTTTTTTTGTACTGTTCTCGTGTTTTCTCTGTGTTTTTATTATCATTTAAATGTATGAAATTGTATCTGGTAACCAATTTAATGTTCAATTTGTATTATGTTCTTGGCAATGGCTGTTATGTTGCTTTTTATTGGCTTGAGCCGCACTCTGCTGCAGGCGTTCTGTAAAACTTTATTCTAAATGAAAATTAAACGTCTTTGTATTTTTATAAGCTTTTAATTTGATCTGTAACGATCAACTTGAAATAATATAAAGTTTAGCTGATATTAAAAAGTTCTTGAAATTAAACTTTTTAATTTGTGAACATTAATTAATAAATATGTAGGCATAGAGGTATTCAGTTCTCTAAATTGTGGGAATCAGTATGTATCCCCAAGCCGAAAATTTAGAAATCGTAAGAAAGATTTAAAAAAAAATTCTAAAATTTTTTATTTTGTTGTTACATTTTAATGGTAGTTTCAATACTACAACATAAATTTTATAACATTTTTGTTATAAGGAAGAGCGACATTGCAAGTTGAGAATATCTCAAATACATTTAACAGAATTATAATGAGTTGCAATTTTTCAACTATTGGTGTGGACGTGTATATGTAATTAAAATAACATAAAACATCTTAGCTATTTAAACACTGATGACATTCCTACTAATGCATTTTTATTACCTCGCTTCTTTCTCTATCTCTCTGTTCAGTGCAATTTTTACAATCGGTTTTAACTTTGAAACTTTAAAGATAGCTCAGAACTAGAAGAAAATGCAACATGAGCTTGCTTTCTTGCCTGTCTATTCGATACAAATTTTGCAATCGATTAAAAATTTTCATTACCGATGAATAACGTCATTCCATATCATTAGCTCATTGGGAAGTTAGCTCATCATCTATTTCAAAGTTTCTCTATACAAGATTAAAAAACAGAAAACAATTATTCAGATAAAAAAAGTAAATATATCATGTTGTTAAAGCGGATTAAAAAGTATAAAATAAGTTCTCCCACCACCATAAATACTTGTAATTCCTTATAAGTTCCTAAAACAACAAATTATTCTGAAACTTTGGGATTTTGAATTTGGAGAAATTATTCGATATTTTTTCAGTCCATGTCAAAAGCATGGTTTAATAATTCTTTTAAAATTAAATAGTTATTTTGTTGTTTTGCTATCGTAATTTTACTTAATATATAACTACTGACAATATTTGCAAGTGTTAGAATGTGAGAATTGATTTACCAATTCGATTAAATCACTTTATGTTATTAAATTTTTTTAGTTTGTTTTGGAAAAAAGATATATCTAACTTTTTCAATACGATACTTGGAAATTCACCTTATCCATGTTTAAATCTAATAAGGGTAGTTTCTCGAAACTTTTTTTGCATACTCTCTAATCTTGTCCCTCTTCGTTACATAAAACTGTAGGATTTAGGTAAGATCACAAATGCTTTGAATAGCATTGACGAACGTTAAAATCAGACATTTTTACTGAATCTACTGTTCAACTATGCACTTTTTTCCGACTGGATGCAATCAAAATTTGACACGAAACTACAGTTATAGTCACACACATACCGAATTCCATTGGTTTAAGGCATTGCGTTTACATTAATACGAACGTACAGACCTATAGACGGCAACTCTTTGAAATATTTGATTCAAAATTTGATAAGGATCTACATCTTGGATGCTAAATCTATGTAGTAAATTTTATTTATATAACACTTTTTGTTTTATTATTATTGAGCTCACTTAGAATTCACCGGTATTTGACAGCTTTTGAATGGATTTTGTTCAAAATTCTATAGAAATCTACAAATTTATTCTTAAATCCACATACAAAATTTCATCTATATAGCTGAATCCGTTTATGAATTATCATGTTCACAGACAGACGGGACCTAATGACAAAAATACAGTTTCGAAGTTTAGAAATTTTCGAGATTTGAAATGTGTAATTTGAAACGCGTGGATTCAGTAAAAGTTCTAGATGCACGACAAATATCAATATTTCATAATTGCTATTCATCAATGTCATAAAAATCTTTCACAGGCATATCCAAAGTACCTAATTTTATGTCGGGGTAGAGGAATAACTCCTTTATTAGAGAATATTTAAAAAATTCGTGGTGATCATTCCAGCTGATTTTCGGAATTATTATTATTAAAAAAACTATCACTGACAAAACAAAAGAATTACAAAATTTGCATTTATCAAAAATGGACTGGAACATAGCATGAAACAAATGAAGAATAACTAGAGATTTATTTTAGAAAAAATAAATACTGCCGTAATTTGTCAAAAATACAATAATTTTCAACACTTTTCAAATCTCTCTCTCTCTCTCTCTCTTTTTTTTCCCAGCTGCCTTTGTACAAAAGGTTACAATATAATACATTTCATTATATCTTATATTATATCAGAACCTATTTATTGAGGTTTTAACTTCTGAAATAATTACTTGTACTTTATAGGTTATGGAGGAGTCAGTCCATTTTCTACTTTACTTGGTAAAGGCCTCGGTATCAGTGCTACTGCTGTTGGATTCACCAATACAACCCTCATGGGTTTTACACTGTTGTGCAAACCATTCATGGGTTCATTAGTGGATTACTTCAGAAGCATAAGGTTCTTTTTGATCTTACTCATTCTTTTAAATGCGTTCAGTTCTTTAAGTCTCCTTTTGTTACCACCTATTGAAAGAAAACCGCAAGAGCCAATACATCTGAGACTTCGAATATCAAATAATTCTCAAGACTTTATTCCTCTCCCGTTTTCATTCAACAATGAATGTATCAAGGAAATAGCAGGAAATTCAGAAATAAGCTGTTATGCAGTTCTGTTTAAAAATATTTCCAGAAGTATGAGTTATGAAGAAAGGGCGAACGAAACCAATGATCTTCAAGACCTCCAAACTTCAAACCTGACACATTTTAATAATAATAACAATACCGTGAATGCGACATTTGCTATGTATGTACCTTTACACAATCCTGAAAATATAAGCATGTTAGATTTAGACCAATCTAAGTTGTTACATGTTAAATGTGAACCTGAAATAAACTCCTGTAAATTTCAAGACGAAGGTTTAGTAAATGAGTATGAAACCTACCAGTTTTGGACATTCGCGTGCCTACTCATAATAGCAGGATTAGCTTCAGGAAATGCTGTTTCTCTTTCTGACGTTGCTTGCTACGAAGTTCTAGGCGAAAAAAGACATCTTTATGGTCGTCAACGGCTCTTTGGAACTGTCGGATGGGCCTTGGCATGTCTTCTTAGTGGTTACCTCAGTGATCTTGCTACCGAAAACAAAGTAAACAAAGATTATTCTCCAGGATATTATGTCATGGCGTGTTTGCTGCTGATAGACATATTCATTCTGTTCAAAATGCCATCGGTCAAAGTAAAACTATCTACTGACATATATAGAGATGTGAAAAAAGTATTCCACTCCAACGAAATAATACTTTTCGCCATCGGGGCAATTATGATTGGCTCCTTTGCAGCAATCATAAATTATTACGAATTGTGGTACTTGCAAGATCTAGGAGCCAGCCAAAGTCTATTGGGATGGACGATCATTGTTCAGTGCTTAATAGCTGAGGCTCCATTCTTCATAATCTCTGGATGGTTTGTCAAGAAATTTGGAAGTTTTAACTGCCTCATCGGTTCCTTCTCAGCATATGCACTTCGATTCGGATGTTATTCGATCATCATGAATCCATGGTGGGCGCTGCTCATTGATACCACTCATGGGTTTACATTTGCCATGTTTCATGCTGCAATGACAAATTTTGTGTCAGTGAAAGCCCCTGATGGAGTTGAAGGCACCATGTTTGGCATCTTTGGTGGGCTCATTGATGGAATGGGTAAGTACAAAAAAAATCCTTGAATTTTTAAATTTTTCTCTTTTTGCTCATTGAAGAAATCGTTTTTCACTAGATTTTTACCCTTTTGTAACAATTAGAAAGTATTGTGATGAGCGAAAAATTTGATCTCGAGATTTTGATGAATCTCCACACACCAGATCGTTAAAAAAATACATTTTTGATATTATGTATGTTTGTGAATTCAGTAAGTTAAAAACCCATTTAACTAAAACCATGCAATTTGATATGCACTTTCAACGCCAAGTTTGGGAATTTCTATTACATCAAAATTTGGGTGAAGTCAATCAAAGGAAAGATTGTTTGTCTGTCTGCCCGTATGTTTATGAACACTTTAACTCAAAAATGCGAAGAGCCACGTAGATGAAATTCGGTATACAGAAGAAGAAGATGCATATTAAATTTTGAACCAAATGTTATCAAAGATGATAGGATCATTTGTTGCTTTATATATTCGCACCTAAATGAAAACTAATTCAAAAACACTATGGTTTAGATAAATAAAAATTTGTATGCAGTCTTGAAGCCAAAATTGTAGATATATGTCAAATTATAGATCCCATTGTCGAAATAAAGGCGTTCGAATTGCATGCACAGTTTTCTTCGCTACATTAAGGAACACAAAACGAGCTGCAATACGTCATCACGCCCTAAGAAATTGGAGGAGGAACATTCATGCTATCGTATTGCCTTTAACCGATATTTAGGATTTGTCGCTTCCTTTCCTATATAATCATATCTCCGTTATACGTTTGTGGGATGCAGAGAAGGAAAGAACAGAAGAGAAGTTGCTAAATTTAAGAATAAGAGAAAATCAAAGGGGGAATATTCCCTCTTGTTTCAGAGTGTTAAAACTATGTTGGAATGCATTACAATGTTAATAAATTTTTTTTTTGATTTTTCATTATTTTACTGAAAACCGAATTCAAAATCTTTGTTATGTCCCTGTCGATTTTTATTTTTATTTGACCATGCTTTGTCATAAATATATTACTTTTAGGTAGTCGAATGCTTTCGGCAACCCAAAATTTCCATTGACTCCTTCTGTTTTCAGTCCCATTCAGTTATTTACATATTCACTATTAGGTTGTTGTTTTTTTCCTTGATGGTAAATGGCAGGTAATAATTCTCTTTCTTTTCGCATCGGTTTTGCTAATAAAATATTCATCCTATATTGTTTACCTAAAGCATTTTTTAAGAGTAAATTTGGATCATGATTTCTAAAACCAATGGAAATGTTCAGAGTCGGTCTTTAACCAATTGGATAGATAATTCTCAGCTGGGTCCCCCGTCAAACTATAACCATCCCTCAGTTCAGTAACATAACTAAGCTCGGGCAAGCGAGAACATGAACTGGGAACCATTACGATGACCCCAAAATCATTAAGAATTTAAGAAAAGTATCTGTTTTTTGCTCAAAGTCCATAAGAAATTTTTGAAGAATATGGTTCCAACTAAATCAAAAATAAATGAATGCATACAGTCTTTATTTTACAGCCAAATCTTGGAGCCTGGTTAGATAAACTTTCTAGATTTTCCGATTCAAATTTATTTCGAGTCATTGATATTAAAAGACAAGTTACACTAAAAATAAAAAAGTGCAATTGAATACTTATTTTTGAAATTATAAAAATAAATATGCCTAAGAAATCCTCAACCTATATTATTTTTCCTTTTTAAGCCCACATTTTTTTAAACTCATTTCTAAATTTGAAAATATAAAAAGCAGATGAGTAAGAGGGGGGCATGCGGTCCAAGTATTCTGAAAATCAAGGCGGCACCGGGTATCAGAATCATTTATAATAAATTTTTTTTAGATGGGCTAGCACTTCCTAAGGCCAGCTCTAGAAATGTTCTTCCATCATTTTATCATAAAATTTATACGATATTTTGAGACTTTTATTAAGTTTCGTAGCTTAATGAAAAAAATCGCGTATGCATTTTGTACATCTTCTCTTTGACCAACTTAAATCAAATGCATTAAATTTTAATACAAATTTACCATTTCATATATGTAATCTTTTTTTTAGTAAACATAATCACCTAACACGGATCAACAGGCCGACGGACAGTCAATTGTTAACCCTACAAATTTGGTATAAAATCATTTGCCATAAAAGAAATAGCTGTGTTAAAAAAACTCAAAAATCTGTACCAACTGTTTGTATATTTCAATAATGGAGGAATAAATGGCGCTCAAACAAGGGATTATCTGATATCAAAGTAATCATCTAATATGAATGCAGTCATGATTTCAAATAAAAATGAATAATTTTAATAAATTACTCTTTTTATCTAAAAATAATAAATTTAAAATCATTTCTTAAAAAGCAGCCAATTTTTTTTAATATTTCATTAAACATCCTATGTAAATAGAGATTACAATGCTGATAAACTGGTCTGTCAGTAAATTTCAAATTGTAACCTCAAATTGTGTACGGTAATTCAGCAAATTAAACACCCAAGGAAAACACACATTTTCCCAACAAAAATATAATACAAATTGATAACGCGTCTCTGGAACAAAAAATAAAATAAATAAATCTAAAATCGTTATACGCTAACAGGAATATTTTCAACAGGAAAGTATACGCGGGAAATATTTTTAATCTTTGCACATCTTTAAATAATTATTAAGCCTATAAATCTGAAATCTAAAAGATCTTTTTCTATGAAAATGGTGTATTTTGAGATAAATATTAAATTACAATTGGAAAACCAAAGTGTTGATGAAATACATTATCTTTTAAAATGTTAATAAATACATCACATATTTATTTATACATTTTCTCTTTCGTTTGAGTATTTATTGTAGCAAATCACTCATTTATAAACATTATTTATAATTTTTCATCCTATTTTTGAATTTTTTAAATTTATTTATGTACATTATTTGCCATTGCTTGTTTTTGTCCGACTATACAAAAATAAAATTCTTTTATTATTATGAATTTTTATTTTATATTTATAGTTTAAAATATTCCCAGTAATTTGATTGATACAGCAAATTTTGATTGGAAACTTTTCCCATAATGCTGGTAATAGAAAAAATGAATTTGCAATCACTATAAATAATTTGTATTTGGTTAGTTGACTGGTTAATTTGAATACGAAAAATAGCGGATAAAACTATAAATTTTGCCTTGGCCGTATTAAATGATGTTTCATAAATAAAATATAGGTTGTATAACTTTCATAATTTTGAAATAAGAGTATTATCACTTTTCTTGTTCTTATAATTAGCACACCTGACAAATCGTTTGCTGATAGATTTCAAGTTAACAACACACACACACACACACACACACAAAAAAAAAAAAAATGTAAAGTACTAGTAAAATTGTATCACATACGTTTTAAATAACAATATTTTACATAGTCATTTCAAAATGACTTAAAAATTTGTGAATTATAATTTTTCTATGTATAAGCTCTTATGGCTGAAGATGCCTAGACCATATAATAAATTGACGTTTCAGAACCTGACACAATTTATAAGATATGTTTATGAAATCTTCGAAGATAAACTTCTCTTGTCCGTAATTCAATGAAAGATGCAATTTGGGGCTTTACACAAAGTCTAAAATTTTATGCTGGATGAGAGGAATAAAGTCTTTATTAGAGAATGTGCGAGAAAGTTTTAGGGAGAACACTCCCACTGTTTTATTCCTTCTGATTTTTAAACCGCCAAGAATGGAAAAAAAAACTTTTTAGACCTAAAATTCCATCAAATCATCTTGAATAAAGTTAAACCGGTGAAATAGTATTTAAAATAATATTGATTTGCTGAATCAAAAAAAAAAATGTTTAAATGAATCCATGTAATTTTTCTTTAGATTCAAATCTGTTCATATAAAATTGTCGATCGTTCAGAGAAAAACCAGCGGAAGTGCTCTCCCCAAGACTTTCTCGCAAATATTCTTATAAAGATGTTATCTCAGAGACCTGTCTTGTATAGCATTGACGTACAATAGTTACGAAATATTAAACTCTGGCACGTTTTTAATATTTTTACTGAATCTATCATTCCATCTTTGATGATTAATCCCTGTCGTGCGGTTAATAGTATCTGAAAATAGAATTTGTGTTTTTGAGAAGTTTTTCTCAATCGACTGAAACAAAGATTTGACACAAAACTACACTTGTAGTCACAAAATATCAAATCAAATTTGATATATTTAAGTCACTGCGTTTTTGAGATATTGTGTTTACGCGCTTTTGGAAGTACAAGCTGACAGACGTTCAATCCCTTTTTGGATTTGTTTAAAAATTTGGTAGGTGTTTACACTATAGATGTTAAATCTGAGTATTGAATTTTTTCTATCTAGATCTCTTGCAGGTCAAGCTATCTAGATCTAGATCTCTTCCAGTCATGTTAATTTATATTCAAACAGACGGATAGGCAGACCTCTCCTCCCTAAACAGATTTTACACAAAATTGGATAAAAATCTACAAATCTGGTATAACGATTGTGTACCGAATTTCATCCGTCTAGAATAAAGCGTTTTGAGTTATCTTTGTCACAGACGGGCGGACATATTCCAAAAATGTACTTTTCGAACTCGGAAAAACCTAAAATCTCGAGTTTGACGGTTGCTATACTTTCCCTATACAACGTATACAAAAAAGTAAAAAGTTTACTTAAATTGTTTGAAAAATTATAGTCATATTCAAATTAGTGAATGCACTTTTTCGTTGCAGGTCAAGCTTCGGGCAGCCTTCTGTGTGGAGCAGCGTTCGACAGGTTTGGGGGACGTTTCACATTCACAATGGCAAGTATCTTCAGCGGAACATGTGCATTAGTTTTCATTATATTATCCAGGCTCTTAAATAAATGTTCAGATAGAACTAGAAAAAATGATATTTCTTTAGAAAAGCAAACACCATGAACTTTTTAAAAAAATCGAAGAGCTCATCAATAGATATCCAAAGATGGTTTATTTATAGAATATTGAAATTTAAGAAGTGAATTATATTTCTCTGTTGAAAAAAAATAATAAATTTATTGTTAAATTACCTGTTTTTGGGTTTTAATAGATAGCTATTGAAATTTAAAAGTAATTACTACCTTGTGTACTTTTTTTTATCTTTGATATTGTTGTCAGTTTTCAGATTTCATTTTTAGATAAATATTAACCACGGTATCTGCAGCTTCATTTGTTCTATTTGTTCCATATCCATTTAAGAAAAAACAAAATATATATATTTGAAAGTTTAATCGTTTAAATGGTTTATAGGTATACAAAAAAATAAAATTAAAAAAAAAGATATATTTGAATTAATTTTAAAAATCTGGCTAAAAATCAGAGTAGAAATAGATGTCACTTTCAAACTGCTTTAAGATGGTATAAAAATATTATTTGCGCAGTGATTTGTTCAGAAGTTATATGAAAAAATCTAAAATCCTTTCAACCCCATTTCACTTTTCCATTAAAGGAGCTTAGAGACTTTTTAATAACTCAGTTTAATAACTCAGAACATGTTTGCGAAATTCCGTTTGAATTCGTCGAGGAGAGTGAAATTGTATAAGATTCAAACATCAACGAACATTCGTTTATACAGGGTAGTCATCAAGCTTTTCCCTGATTAGAAAAAAAAAATTGTTATTAAAAAAACTATCAAAATTTGATATATGTTTATTTCGATATATTTTAAGGATGTTCATAATATTTTTTTAATAAAACCGCTTAAGTTTATGAATTTCGATATGAGCACCCTTGGTAGCTCGAAGAATATCAAGGGAATACTCGAATTCTCCCCCAGTATTTCGGCTATCACACAAGATACATCATCTTTTATGCTAATTAAGAGTGTGTCAATATCTTTAACTGGCTTTGCAAACATAGGAATTTTAAAAACTTGAAATAAAAGTAACCATAAAATTTTCTCGAAATAACATCCTTCTGCAGAAATAAAAAATGCATCCTTGAAACAAATTCTTGTACATTATTTAGCACTGTTGCATAATGTATTAGATTTGTTTCATTATTGCATCTTTAAGAAAGTTTACATGCAATAATAATAAGATTATTAAAACTGTCATATACATGGTAACTTTATGTCTAAAATATTTTTTAATTTATTTTTTCACTATATATATTTTTTAATTTTTTTAAATTTTATTTTCGATGTATCCTTGTGTACCAACAAGTATACCCCCAAGGCTTACAAACGTAAGTCAGTACACAATTGATAGTGGAATAAATTTGAAATATAAAGGAAGCAGGTTCAAATACAAAGAAAGATGATTTGGGAAATATGAAAATACACAGATACAAACAAAAAACAAAACAAAATTTCTCGCAGACTAACGGAAACATATAATAAATGATATAATACGATTGGAGAAGCATGATCAAATAAAAATGAAGCATTCAAAATACAAGTACAAAAAGCATACAAGTATATATGTAAATATATGTAGGCAAACATACAGAATTAAAGCCGAAATAATTCGAGGAAAAATACCATTAATATTTGCACAAAAGGAAATGAAAGATTATTTGCTCAGTACAAAGGCAGATAAAAGTGGCGGATAGGCTATATTGTTCTTCAGAAGGCAATTTCTAAGTTTACGTATTTCGAAAATAAATTTCGGGCATTCAAATATCAAATGCTTGGCATCCTTTACTGCAACACAACACCAAGAGTCAGTTGACACTTGCACGAACACCTGTCAGTCGGCGACAAATTGAAGAGTTTTTAATATACTTTAAAGTTTTCATACCTAGTCAGAAATTAGGTAAGCTTAAAATTGGACTCAAAATAGTTAGCTTTTAAACATTCCTGCATAGAATTTATAAATTCCTTACTGAACTGCACCTTATTTCATGCTTGATATAAGGTATTCTATTCAGATATAAAGATATTCTTTAAATAAGATTTCGGAATGCTCGTAGGAATGAAATTAACTAATTTTGTCGCTTTTTTGGCAGGCCAATCGGCACATTTTTTCACCATTATATTGAATAAAATATATTTAATTTAAATTTCGGGAACAGATTAATTACAGTTGATGCAGTAGACTTTTTTTGAGATCTTTCTGCTTATAATATTATAGACAATCAATTTAATTTTAAGTTTATTGGATACTTAAAAGCTGTAGTTTTGAGTTTTCTAATTTATTTCTTAACAAAACAAATGGTTGAACTATATTCATTCAATATGAGAGATTATTTCACCAAGCATTTTCTTTAATATAACCCTTCGTTTGACCATACTATCAAATCAAATTCAAAATTTAGTTTAATTAAACATTTATTTTCAATTCTTAGAAATTCCATTGTTTCCTGCTAAAAAATGCCAGCCAACTCTTTTAATTTTCATAGAATTAAATGTCTAATCCATATATTTACCATCGAAAATTTCAAGATATTTTTACATTCCATGTTAAGAGATAAGTATGCTCACAATTTTCAGTTTCACATGAATTACCGCTGGTAAGTAACGCACCAGATTTTTTTAGCAGACTGATTTCATAAATAATTATCTATAAATGGAATGTTCAAAAAGATGTTCGAAATAGCAATGTCCACAGGCTATATTCGGCCATTTTAACGGTTGCTTCAAGAAAGATAACTCAATTAACGGACCATACCATTTCCATCAGACTGCCAAAAATGAAAAAAGTTCAAGGTTTCAGAAGAAAAGTTGAAGTTTTTGTTGTTTTTAAAAATATTAATGTGCCAAGAATATTTTATTAAGCTTGAATAATACGGCCGGAGGACTGTATCTAAATTAAGATGTTTTTCCGCAATGCATTTATTGATTGAAACAATCTATACTTATAATAAAGCTCAATGTGTGTGTGTTGGCGCTCTAAAGGCCAGACTATTCAATCTACAGCTACAAAATTTGGCACTGTATACCTTGGAGGCCGGGATTGTGCATCTGGAGGTTATTTTTTCGAATATTTAATTAGAATTTTATTTATTTAAAAATTAAGCGAAATTTTGGCGTGTTTCTGCTATAACTTCCGAAAATATTACCGAACAAAAAAGATTTTTACATGAAGTTAAAGATCAAAAATTTATCTTATAAATGATACCAATGTTTTAACCTTAAAATTAAATTTCTATTTTTAATGAATTTTTAAATAAATATTTTAACTATATTTTTCAACAATTTTTTTCGTACAAAATAAAAATAAAATTTAAGCTGCAGGAGCACGTTTCGCAATCATGGGAAAAAATTAGCTTTTTTCAAAGTGTTGCCATCACATTGATTAAGGCTCCAACTAAAAATAAATTGAATCTTTTTGGAAATGAAATCTGTAAAAATATAATTTTCGGCACGTGTCTGTAGGAAATGAAACAAATATGAAATATTATTTTTTCTAAAAAATAAATTATATTTATTTTATTAATAAATTATATTTTATTTATTTTCAAGAAAAATTATTTTATGATCTTTTACACTCTCTATATTATTAATCCAATAAATCAGTTTTATTTTAAGGCAAGTTTTGTTTAATATGAACAGGATATCCATTCAAATCAGGGCCACACAACTGATTTGTAAACCTTTAGTAAGACACAGATCTGCTAAAATGGTCTAAATGGAAAATGATTATATTTTATGTAATTTGATTCAATAAATGCTCTAATAAATAACGAATTTTTGGTTTTACATAATTCTTCTGTGGATTTCACGAATAACAAAATGTTCTTGAAACACTAATATTTTAAATAAAAAGAGTTAATTTCCAATCAACTAAATCAATCACTTAAGCTAACTGATTTATGAAAATTTGAATATCCCTATTCAATAAAAAAAGGATAATTTTAGATTTTCTATCGATCGTTTCAAAGAAAATACGCCAATCAGCTCGCAGGTTTCTCAAGATTAATTGGCCTAAGATTATGAAAATGTTGAGTTTTTCTAAATTTTTAACAATCAAAACTTCATAAAGAAATCTTAGTTGATCGTGGAAAATAGAAACATTCATTCATTTATTTATTTAAAATTTGGTGTGTCCAGAATATTTCTCAGATTATGATACCTTACTGCATTAAATTTAGACTTCATAATTTTTGAAATATATTTATAGGCCGAAACAAAATATTATTATTGATTTCATTTCAATCTTTTTGAAAGCAAAACTAAAAACTGAATTTTATACTGAATCTGAGAAATTTTTGTTGAATTACTGTTTGAGATATTACATAAATTATGAAAAATATTTTGTAGTTCACATAAGACTTAAATACCGAGCGATTCTGTTTGCAATACTCATATTCAATAATAATAATAATAAATAAATAACAATAAAGATGATAAATAAAATAAAACGCTTGGTTTTATTAAAAAATATCTTTATATTAATTGCAATTTCATCATTTCCATTTTAAATTAAAGTTGAAGTTTTACCGGAAATGACAAGAAATTAGCAAAATATATAGAGTAAATTGAACGAAACGATCTAAACAACAGTATAAGTTTGGTATGACTATCAAAATTGGAAGATTAAAAATGTTTTGTTTGAGAATCTATTAAGAGACCAGTTACTTAAAATATTTAATTGAAAATTGTAGCGAGCTGTAATACTGGCGAACCGGCTGGTCGCCAAAGGCGGCTATTATAAAATAGAATTCTTTGAATCATTTAAAGCATTTTTCCAACTGGAACTATATGCCTATTCTCAACGGTTTAGAGATAAATTTTCAAACCATGGTGCGAACTCACAAAGTAATTTTGGCGGGATTTCAGTCAGCGAGGGTGTGAAGAGAGAAAATTCGTAGATTACACATCCAGCTCAAAAAGGTTAAGAATGACAGATAGTCTAAAGTTCCGCTTATCCATAATTCTTTTATACTTGGAAGTTTATTGTTAGTAATGAGTTCTGCTAGAATTTATCATGCTATAATTTGTAATGCTGTTATCCATGAATTGTGCTAATTTAATCTGTCCAACACATATTATCTGGGTGTGTTTTATTTTTCTTATTTAATTCATAAGCAATGAGCCTTTTCCCTCAAACTAAAAACTAGCAAATTTTTGAATTATAAAAATTTGCTTGCAAAGATTCATAAAGAAGGTTCTTGGTATAAGGAAAGTGAATTTTACTTGTCTGAAAATAAAGTTTATTCACGTTGAAATGGAAACAAATCAAATTTCACACGAAACAGAAAATAGGATTAAGCATATCTTGGAAAAATATTATATTTTATTGAAATGTACAATTTTTACACGATGATGATGATATTCTGAGAATCTTCATTAATATTCAATCTCATTTATATATTGTCTTCAAATTAACCATCTATTTAAATTGTTGACCTGGCTTTACAATATTTCTTTTTTCCTTTTTTGTTTTCACATCAATAAAATTATAATTTGAAATTCATTAGTATTAACAATTATTTTAGCTATAAATATTCAATATCTGAGCCAATTTTATTCAGATATGTAATAAAATATATGAATAAAATTAGCTCATATCAAATCAATCATATCACAACATCAATAAAAAAAATCCCCATAGGCTTAATTTTTTTTCAACTTTTAGATGATAACAGGTCTATTATTCTGATATGATACAAAATTGAGGCATCTCAACTTATAAACAGGTGGAAAGCTTTTTGCAGAATAGTGAGTTACATAATCCACTCATTCAATTCTTCTATAAGGGGAGATACCCGGCAATTCAGGAAATTTTAACTAAAAATAAACAAGAATTTTCTTCAAAGCAAGCAGATCCTAACAATGATTTCAATTATTTACAGTAATATTCATTCACTTTTCTCAATAAATAAAGTTGACCATCAACCTGAAGTGTTATTTTATCAGTGTAATTCTTTGAATGCCATTCTACAACAGTCATTTAAAAAAAAAACGATATATCTGCAAATAGTCATCCTGCAGTGATAGGCGATTTTCGTGGAAAAAGGAGAAATATCATCATTCATTGGTAAAAAAAAAAAAAAAAAAAAAAAAAAGATCAGAAAAGAATGATTAAAAGAGAATATAAAACCTTACGTTCTTTTAAAGGTAATGAAAATATTCAACCGACACGTTGAAGCCTTTCAATAAAAGTTAGGTCAAGATCTTTTGCATAATGCATGATCTGACTATACATGAAGCGCAAAAACAAAGAATGTAGAAAGAGATTCTAATTCCACCTATGAATATTTCTAAAGGAATCACTACAACTGCAAATACAAAGAACTTATAATCAAAATTTTAATTCAAAGTTCCAAAAATACTTTTCTTAATATTAATGCCAGCATAGGCTGTACAGTTACAAGATGCTGAATTAAATGATTTGATAAAATTTTTTAAAAGCATATATCATAATGATTACAATTTTTACAATTGTATGAATGCCATAATATTAATTAATAATATTAATAATATAATATTCTGATTAAATGCTTCTATATATATATATTTGCTTAAATGCTTCTATATTCTATATATATATATATATATATACAGTGTCTCACAAAAGTGATGGGTCACTTGTGCTTTACAAAAGGAAACTGTAATAAAATAAATTAAAAAAACATGTACAAATTTTTTGTGGGTGTGTTTCATACTTAAATTTAGTAACAATTATTACATAACATACATTTATAACAATTATTACATAACATACATTTATAACAATTATTACATAACATAAAATATTAAAATATTAATTTAATAAAAATACAATTGTTTAGAGCGGAGCAAAAAATAGCTCACATAAGTGATGGGACACCATTAGATATGCAACAAAAATCGTCTGAAATAAGCAATAAAAATATTTTTGGTGGTTTTATTTTTACTCAAAAGCAATTGGCAATAATTTATAAAATCGTCTGCAGTATTTCTCTCCTGTTTGTTTTGGAATTTTTGTGTTTTTTAGCTCTGTGCAGCCATCAATGCTAAACGAAAAGAAACTTTGCCTGAAATTCGAAAATTAGTTATTAATTTGCATATTGAACGTGGAAAATCTATTAGAAAAACTGCTGAAACAGTTAACTTGAGTCATTCAACAGTTTTCAATATCATTAAACGATATAAAAAGAATCATATTATTCAGGATAAAAGAAGACCTGGCCAACCATCAAAGCTATCCAATGGAATAAAGCGAATTATCGTTCGAAATATTTAAAAAAAAATCCAAGAAAGAGTGCTCCTAAAGTTGCTGTTGATTTACAAGCATTATATGGAATAATTGTTAATCCTGAGACTATTAGAAGGGTAATTCGATCTGCTGGATATCACGGTAGAGTAGCCAGGAAAAAATTCTTCGTAAGTGAAAAGAACAGAAAACTCACACTAGCTTTCGCAAAATCCAACATAAATAAGAATTCTGATTACTGGAATAAAGTTATATTTGCTGATGAGAGTAAATTTAATATCTTGGTGTGGAGAAAACCCAGGGAAGAATTTCGCAAACAGAACTTGGTACCAACAGTAATACATGGTGGAGGAGAAGTTATGGTATGGGGGTATATGTTGTCTGCTGGAGTTGGTAATCTTTTTTTTATTGACAGTATAATGGATCAGTACAAGTATATTGACATTTTAAAGCAAAATTTGAAATCTTCAGCACGAAAATTGAACCTTCATAACGATTTTAAATTCTACCAGGACAATGACCCCAAGCACATTGCTTTGAACGTTAGACTCTGGCTGCTGTATAACTGTCCTGAAATAAGAAAAACACCACCACAATCTCCAGACTCAAATCCCATAGAGAATATTTGGCAAGAATTGGAATCAAGAATTCTCAAACACACCATTTCTTCAAAACAACAATTAAAATCGGTGCTTCAAGAAGAATGGGGTAAATCCCTCCAGAAATCATTAAAAAAATTAGTCGAATCCATCCCAAGAAGATTAAATCATGTTTTAAAAGTAAAAGGAAATCCAACAAAATATTAAAACCTTTTAAAAAGTAAATTTTTTGGATAAATATTTGATAGAAAAGTGAGTGTCCTATCACTTATGTCAGCCATTTTTTGCTCCGTTCTAAACACTTGTATTTTTATTAAATTAATATTTTAATATTTTGACAAAATGTATGTTATGTAATAATCGTTACTAACTTTAAATATGAAACACACCCAAAGAATTTTTGTACATCTTTATTTATTTATTTTATTACAGTTTCCTTTTGTAAAGCACAAGTGTCCCATCACTTTTGTGAGACACTGTATAAGCATTTAATCAGAATCTGAAGGCAATTTCGAAGACAGAGAAGAGACGTTGAATTTCCTGTCGACTAAATAATATGTAAGCATTATTTTGCTTGAAGCAGAATGCAGGTGAGACAAGCAGTGAAGAGACTTTCCATTTTTAAATTCGATTTATTCGCTCCCGGGAAAGCATAATTTATTTACAAGAAGGCGCGGACAAGGCACGCCCGCCACAGCGCGGCACAAAAACGCAGAAGTTGAAAAGAGAAAGAAATAAATAGAATTTAAAAATGCAAAATCTCTTCACTGCTTGTCGCACCTGCATTCTGCTTCAAACAAAATAATGCTTGCATATTATTTAGTCGACAGGAAATACAACGTCTCTTCTCTATCTTCGAAATTGCCTTCTGATTCAAGAATTAAATGCTTACATATTATTTAGTCAACAAAAATAGTTTCCTGTGCAAAATTTTCAAATTTTTTTTAAAATTAAGTCACGAATAATAATTAATTTTTTAAAAATCCTTTTATTTCCCATGTTTCTTCTACATAAACTACAACTTAGGTTGGCCCATTGTCTCCACTCATAAGAGTTAGTTTTTCTTTTCTAGGCACCATCAGAACATAAATTCAAATACAGCAGTCTTATTGAGATGTGAGTATAGGGTCAACCTCACAATTAATTTCTACCTCTTTCTATCTTAATCCTGGATATGTTGTTCTCCACTTTGGAAATAAATATTCCTGGATGAGAGTAGGAAGAAGAAAGAGAATAAGAATTACGTCCTCCTTCTTGATGCCCTAATTTTGGGTCATTAAGTTTCACCCACTACTAGAAATTAGTGGACAAATTTGAACTATTCACCATTAATTGGCTAACTAGTGGGTTAGAGTTTTTCTTTTAAAATTACACATTTTTATGTCGTTTGTTTTGAATGTTATGTTATAATAAGATATAATAAGAATATTTTGAATCCCATATTATTCTTTTTAGATTTAAATGTTACATACAAAAATCAGAACTATGTTGATATTTTCAATAAGTTCAATTTATTATTCCATTATTTTACATCCAATTTGATGATTTTGGTGAGCCTTCTACTATTAAAGGACACTGTGTGCAAGTATTCTTGAGAGATATTCCTCACCAAACAGAGACAATAGACTGAGTTTCTGCAGAAAATCATTTTTATATTGTACATTTTGTTATTATTATTTTTGTTGTTGTTGAATATTTAAGTTTATCTAATATTTAATATTTTCACAGATATCACTTCATATTTTTTTATGCTTTACATAATCTTGTTCAAAATGATTTTTATATCAATGTAAAGGTAAGGGAAACACAGGGATCTTTTAAAAAGAATGTACTTACTGGACATTTTTCTAGCCCTTCATGCAGAGCGTGTGAATGTGTCAGCGTTGAGCCGATTCAGCAATTTTACAAAGCCTCTCTTGAATTAATTAAGTAGTGAAAGTGGAATTGGATCAGGAAATAAGAGAATGAAATTATTATGGGCTAAATTAAAATAAAACTTTGGAAATTAATTAAATTGAAATTAGAGTTTAAAATATCACACACACACACACACACATGCACACACACACACACACACACACACACACATATATATATATATATGGGTGTGATGGGTTTTAATGCATTAATGGTTTTAAGCTTGGATTAGCTTAATCTTTTTATTCTTGATTAACAAAGGATGATTATGATGATTTTTACAAGTGAGAATTCAATGATGAAGAAGGAATTTATATTACTTGAAGATGGATAGTTGATGTTGTTCAAAGGATCTTTCCCACCTACGCGTAGTACACTGGGCATTTGCAGAGGAATTCTTCTACGCAAGAATTTCAGTTTCGGCCTTTTTTCAAGCCTTTTCACCTCGATTTCTGGTCGCACCCTTCTTGGCGGATGTCCGTTCTCTCCTCCCGTCTGGTGAATTCTGAACTTTGCCCTCCGACTGCTGGCTATCACCTGAAGAACGCAGAGCGCCCTCTCATGGAATTTATTTACCACATACATAACCCTTTCATCAAATTTAAGAAGAAGAAAAAAAATTCCTATTTGTATTAAAATACAAAAAAATAGTTGATGTTATTACTTTTCTCATCAACTTTATTCTCAATGGCATAAAACAGAACACAGTTTTACAACAGTATGGGCATGCAAAAGAAATTTTTTATTTAAGGTCATAGTTTTCGGAAAAATCCTTGCAAATAAATGTCAAGAATCAGGTTTTCCGTTTGCATGTATTCCATAATGATACTTTTAATTACGTTTCTGAGAAAAATTCTTGTCACATATATCACAAGACTAAGGTTCTTCAATTGCTCGTAAGAATACGACTTTTTTATTTATTTACAGGCAGTTGCCCCAATATCACAGAACTAAACCGTATAAGCAGAGATTACTGTGACTGGTCGTTATGCTCATTAACTATCCAACTTGTGCATAAGAAAAATATTTAACAAAATTTGATCACTTTATAGACAAAAGAGGAGTTAGGAATTTTCTTCACTCTTCATTTATTTGTTTGTCTTTAAAAGTCAATGGACATATGAATTATAACAATTGAAAAAATACGGGCTAACTTATTAATTAAATTATCGAAAACGCTATGGAAATAAATGTCATTCCAAAAAAATTATAAGCCGATGCAAAACACTCATTACCCTTCTTGTAAAAATTTTCATAAGGCCGTTAACTACATTATTTGGCTTATTTTACTTAAGTGGCATTTTTCGATGGCCAACAATATAAATAATCTGGAAGAAAGGATTTTTAACTGTGAGACTAATTACAAAAATTTCACTAAGAAATATCTACATAAGTATTTTTTTACTTAACTTTCTTTTGTTAATCACTAATTTCATTAATTCACGATTCACTTTCGCATTCATTTTCAACATATAGAATGTTTGCGAAATTTTCCTAATTTATATGGAATGACAAATCTTTTCTATTCTATAAACCTCATGAGAAAATGGTCGGAAACTAGAAGTTAGAGCAAATGAAAGTGTTAAATGTTTAAGTGCAGAGCAAAGTTCCCTAACACAGGAAAAACGCCAATGTTAGTCATCAATTAATTTCGCCACTTTGAAGTGTAGCCCCAGAAAGCTCTAAAATAATATTTTTTGTGATAAGATTTAGTTTTCATTGCCATAACTAAATTAATCTTATTAATACTCGCCGTCCTCGGAGAGACCATTTCAATATTCTTAACATTATGATAACGGATTCGACGAAATACATCTTATCAAAAGGGTGGGAAGAAGAAGTAAATTCATTTTTGATTTTTAAGCACTTTAGAAATATATATTTTGCTTTCTGACATTTACTTATACCACTCTTTGCACCAAAAATAAATTAAATTTTAGAAACTGATGCTTTAGTTTTTAGTGATAAAATAATGTTGGCAATTCATAGAACTTAAATGACTTAACTTTATTTTTACTAACGAATGCATTTTTATTGTGAGCAGAAATGCTTACAATATGGCAAAGAAGCTGGGATCGCAACGTGATTCTTGGGGTTAACTGAGCGGAATGAGCAGGGATTGTAACCCTCTAATATTATTTAAATTACACAAAAAGAGGGATACATTTTACTGATATTGGATAATTAATTTATTTTTAGTATTAATAATCCATTCATTCAGCATAATAAATTATATATTTTAAATTACAATTAAATATATATTGTATTTTAATATTTGTTTTAAGGATGGAAATTCAATAAACCGATGAAAGTTCGTCTAATGGACAGGAAACCCATCCTTCAGCGATTCTAGATGATTGTAGGTGTTCACTTAATGATAAAATAAAATCAAAAATTAACTAAATCACTTAATTATAAAACCAAAGAACATAAAACGAACATTTGTATAAAAAAATCTTTATTTGTGAGGGGTTGTATTACCAGCTTATTTATTAAATTTTGTATGTGATATGAAAAACAAGAATCTGAAGATACTCTTCTACAAGAGTGGAGTTTCTATTATCTGTGGAAGATAATACAATTCTTGATCTACATTAAAATGCGCACTCTTTCAAGTTTAAAATCATATTCTTTCATTCTAATAACTATTACATTTTTGTCATAAAGAAATACTGAAGAAAAATGAACATTGAACAATTCCGATGCTAACCGAAAAAAGAATAATTAAAACAACACTATGCAAAATTGCAATCATTTCGATTCAAAAGTTTCGATGATTTATCATGAAAATAGAAAGTGCTCATAATATTGCTATTTCATTATTTTAAAGGACCATCGAAATAACTTATCTGAATTTTTTTAAAAATCTCTAAAATGGAAATTAAAAAAATAAAGAGGTTCTTTAGATATTATTTTCTATAAATAATAAGCACTGACGAAACATTTTTCTTTTCAAAATAATTGTAATGCAAAAGAAAAAAAAAAAATAAATGAACAATACACTCCGTAAATAGAGCCTGTTTTGCTGGTATTCGGACGAATTTCTTTTCACATACACGGAACTAATTAGTTATAAAAAGTTCTGAAAGATCCTTTATTTATTAAATAATAATAAAGTGTTTTTAGAAAAATACTTAAACAAAATTCAAATAAATAAGCTGTAAAAATAAAATTTTTAGTTATGAACAAATAAAGTAATAAATCTATGAACAGATTAATTATAAGTAATATAGGATTATTATCTCGGCTATTAATATAGTTGAATGTGTGTGTCTGTATTGGCGCTCTGTAGATCAAATTGTTTGACTTACCAAATTAGGAACATAAATATTTTGGAGAATAGAAATATGTACCTCAGGGCGATTTTGTTTAAAAAAATTTATTAGAATTTTAATTAATTTAAAATTAAATGAAAATTTGGTGTTTTTCCGCAATAACTTTCGAAAATATTACAGCACAAAAATAAATTTTATACTCTTATAAATTTCAAAACTTTTGTTCCACAGTTGTGAGCATGATACGAAGATTTGGCTTATTTTTCCACATTCAGTAAGCATCAGTGTAAAGCAGGGTTATAATAATTTTTTTTGAAATTTTTAAACACTGTTGTTCTTTTCTGTAATATAACTGAATACATACATACATACATATATATATATATATATATATATATATATATATGATCACTGGTCTTATATAACATAGGATTTCCGGCCACGCGCCAATTCAATACACGTGGTGACCTTTGACACCTTTTCAAGGGCACCGAAGAGATCACTTTCATTTGAGACGTAGTACTGATGGCGCATTAGTTTTACAGAGGAATTAATTAAACCGAAAGTAGAATTGGATCACGAAATAAGAGAATATTTTAGAATGAAGTTATAATGGGATAAATTAAGATAAAATCTTGGAAATTAATTAAATTGAAATTAGAATTAAAATATCCTTACACACACACACACACACATACAGAAAACAAAAATAGGCATAATTTAATGGACAACGGAGTAAGGTTTCTAATATAGTATGGGTTATATGTCAATCAAAATTAGAAGTTAAACAATTTTTGTTGAAAAAGCCATTAATATCAAGTTACACAAAGCCTTTAATTGAAATTTTTAACAATCATTAATTCCGGCAAGCCAACAATAACTGTCGCTAAAGGCAGTTAGCTAAAAATAAATTTTTAAGCTGCATAAATCAGTTTTCTTATTTGTGATTCTCCTTACTAAAAGTAATTAAATGGCACATGGAAAGCTTTTGCAACTCATATGAACATAAATTTGGTGAAAACGCAAATTATATTACATGAATACAGAAAATTTTCAAATGAATAACATAATTATCCTTTTTAGTTACAGTAAAAATAATTCTGTTAACACATTTTAAATTCATATTAATTATTTGAATTTTCCATCATATTCGATTACTTTCAAAAAATTTAAATAACAGATGAATTATTTTAGTAAAAGTAAAATCACCGGTCTTTCTTAAAATTGGTTTTATGTTTTGAAAATGAAGATACGAAATTTAAATTGGAATATCCGAGATATATCTACTGACAAATATTTATTATCTATGGACAATAAATACTCATTAAATATATCCAAGATATATCTAAGGAGTCATATGCAAAATAGAAAATGAAGATTTCTTTAATATTAGAAAAATGTCTGACCACAATAAATGTTTATTACTCATAATCTAAACTTTCTACAAAAATTCTTAATTTTAAAAATAAATCGACAGTAATGTTTAAAAGAAGTAAGAAAATCTATTTCTCTTAAATGTGACATTTATAATTGATTTTCGTTCAGCATCTTGATCATCTGTACATATAAGGGATATTGTTTAAATGCAAAAATATTTTATCGCTACGATGTATTCAGTATTTGATTTTCCTAGCATTCATTCGAATTTGTCTTTTCTGTTCTTCAAGACCCTATTTCAGTCAAAAACAAGGCATTACAAGCCAAATAAAAAGCTATCAGCATTTTGAAATTTGTGAATGGCTCCTAAATGTATCGTTTTAGTGGCAATATAGAAAAATTAATGTGATGAGAAAACTACTCATAGGAATGAGTAGAAATTTTGCATTAATTTCATGAATTAATTTTTAATGTTAGATACGTACGAAAAATGTGTAGAATATCTTATATTTTCATAATCAAAAGAGTTAAGGTCAATAACTATATTAGGTTTTAAAATATGAATAAAAGTTCAAAATTTAATTTTAACATTGGGAAGTCCAAATGTTAGCTCATAGTTTTGGAACGAATAGATCTAAACTAATGAAACTTGGTTTCCTGTAATAACTTTTGATGTAGGTTTGAAATTTGTGATAAAAATGGACATTATTGAAAATTTTGAAGTTCGTTCTTATTTCAATATATATATATTGATGGTTCTTTGTGTAATTGTTAATTCTTTAAGAATACATCAAATCCTTTCGAATGACACATTTTTATGATTTTATAAATAACGATGCCAGAATAAAATTCGGAGATTACTTTTTTCTCTGCGACTGCACATTTACTGAATGAAATAAAATATAATATTATTTATGTCATTTAAATCCTTTTAAAAATAAAGCTAAAAACAGAATTTTATGATGATTCAGATAAAGTTTTTAATTGAATAATTATTTGAAATATAGAATAAATTTAAAAAATATTCTGTAGTGCACATATGATTTCAATGACGAATGATTCTTTTTTCATATATTTAAAAAAACAAGTTTCGGTTCAGCAAAAACGTTTTTGTTTTAATCGAAATTGAATTCCTTTCACTTCAATTTAAAATTCAAATTTTATGAGAGCTGATAGAAAATGAGAGGAATACATAGCACAAAGAATAGAGCGGCATAAGACTTCTATAAGCACGAGTTATATGATTATCAAAATGTGAAGCTTCAAAATATTTTACTGAAGAAACTATTAAAATAACAAGTTACAAAATAACTAATTGAAAATTTTAACGAACTTTAATCCTGACAAACCAGATGTTCGCCCAAAGCAGTTAGTTTATGAATAAATATAAACAAATTTGTTTAATTTGAATATAATATCATATAATAAATATTTCTTGCAATAACATTTTTAGAAACGAAGAAAGAAGCAGACTGCTGGAAAGATCCCTTTATTTAAAAACAAAAGATTTTATATTAACATGAAATCCATATTCACAAACTTGTTCTGAAATAAACTATATCTTATCAAGGCCTTTCCCATTTATCATCAAACAGAATATACAAACAATACAAATATACATGGAACACTTCATGAAAATATCACATAAATGAAAAAATAATCGAAGTTTATACATTCAAATGAATTAATATATTAATTACTAAATGAAAAAATATATTCATTATTTTGAATTATGACTTTACTAAAAGTCCATTTTTGGTAGAATTCTGTTAAGCAAAAGATAGTGGTTTTGGTAATGGCAAAAAGGAATAATGAATTTACCATATAAAATAATTTATTAAAAGTATTTGGATCTTTTGACAATATTAGCATAATCAGATTATAATTAGTACAAAAATGTTTTAATATTTAGAAGATGTTATAATATTAATTAAATATTTCACACTTTTATGCATGTTTTATAACTTCATGCCAAGTAATAGGAACTCGAAGTATTATTCAATTTTCAAAGATTCATCTTGTAATCAAGTTATATACTGGATTTCTTCATGAATAATGCAAGTAAATATACTTTCAAAATAATCTACAGCTTCTAACAAATACACAGGAAATTTAACTACTAAAATTTCTGTAAATCATATTGAGAATTATTAAAATAAATATGCCCTCACCTTTAAAAAAAACTAATCAAACATTAAATACAAGAACAAGGATTGGAATACATAATATAATTTCTACAAAATCTTCCAAGTCTATCACTAGGCGAGATACCAAGTTCTTGCCAACAACTTATCTCTCTCAATTTTAGCAAAACATATACTCTTCATCATGTTTTTGTTAATTGGTCTATTACAACTTTGTCTTTTAAATTTTATCATATGTAGTCCAAGAGTAAATGTATAAGAACTATTCGAATAAAAAGCATTTAATTTAAGATATCAATTTAAAAGGATGATACCATATTAAACCTACTGAATAATTATAACATAACAGCTATAGATCATCACACTTGAGTACAAAAGAAGTTTATAATACACAATCATTTATCTAATTGCATATCTTTTATCAACTTTTCAATTTTCATAAATTTATTAAAATGTAAATTAAGAAATAAAAAGACTTCATAGAAGAAAATTCTTGTACAAGTAAGACATATTTAAATAATATAAAATATGTTTCGTATTAATCAGCTTTTTTCCAGGGGATTAAATAATTAACTATTAAACACCCATTTAAACGTTTCACAGAAAAATGTATAATAATGTAAGTGTTTCATTTAGGACATGAATTTATTTTGACTATTTTTAACACATCAAAAATTCATCAGGCAATGTATTGTATAATTTGAAGTGAAATGAATGGTAAAGTATTATGAAAGGTATTATATGTACAATGATGGAAACTGCCATATGCCACAAATAATTTATTTTTTGGAAACTTATTACATGAGAGTTTAATATTTTAAATATTATCTAATGTTCTGATTAAATGATTTTTATGAAGGAAAAAAAAAACACTTGTTTAAACTACATATAACAAAAAAGTACTATTCCTCTCTGGAGTGTGTCAACAAAATGTTCTTCAAATACTTCTGTTGACAAATACTACAATAAGCATCAAAAGTGAATGTTTTCTTCATTTACTATATCATGTTTCAATAAATATGCCTTTAAAGTTGCGGGATAAGAAAATTTTCGGCAATTAAACTCAGAGGCAATCTTTTTTACTTTCGTATGAGTTCGTAAATGTGCCTGTAAATAAGGTCGTCTAGAAAATGTTCTATTACAAATATCACATACATATGGTTTCTCTTTTGTGTGCGTCCGTAAATGCATTTTCAAACTCTGCTGATGAGAAAATGTTTTATTACAAATGTCACATGAAAACGGTCTCTCTTTCGTATGTGTCCTCACATGAGATTTTAAATTTTGCTTAAGAGAAAATGCCTTATCGCACAGATGACACGGAAATGGTTTCTCTTTTGTATGCGTTAATAAATGCTTCTTTAAACTTGACTTATCATAAAACATTCTGTAACACACATCACATGTTAACTGATTTTCATTTGTATGTGTCAGCAAATGTGTCTTTAAACAAGACGCTTCAGTAAATGCTTTAAAACATACATCACATACATACGGTTTCTCTTTTGTATGTGTCCGCAAATGCCTCTTTAAATGAGACCGCCGAGAAAAGGCTTTATTGCAAATACTACATAAATACGATTTCTCCTTCGTATGAGTAAGTAGATGTGCCTCAAAATTTTGTTGTAATGCTTGATTACGTAATGCGCAGTCGTTTTGCTTTTCCATTGTGTAATAAAAAAATGGCAGTTTTCTGCAATTCGTTCAAAAAAAATTATAGTTCGTTAGTCATAAGCATGCAGCTTTCCTTTAGTTTTAGTTTCTAAAAGGAATTTTTAAAATTCTAATTCAATATTTTTTTTTGCTACACAATGAGGTTCCTTCTATATAAAGAGTATTTTTAAATTTGTAGAATATGCTCTAGTACGTCATTTGCAAAAACAGATACATTTCTTTAATCAATGCACACAAAAATATTTGCAAATACTAATCAATAAAGAATAAATAATACAGCATAAATCAAAAATGGTAAACAAATCTACAGGAGAAATTATTCTTCTTTATTTCGTGATGCGCAGTATGTAGCAAGCTTGACTTTCTTATAGCTATCGCTTTTCGCCGGAAAGATGAGGAGACAATGTAATCCTTCTTACTGTTAGTGCTCATCCCAAAACTACACCATTCATCAAGGATTCTCACAATCCGCAATCGAAATCTAAAGAATATAAAATAATTATTTGAATTATAAATTAAGAGATATTAAAGTTTTCAATGAAATCCAATTATTTAAACAAATTACAGTTTTTAGTAATAGTATGCATACAAGACAACATTGCCTAAGTTTTGAAATGTTACATCTCAGCCACAAAGCAATTTACAGCTCCTTTCAACAAATTCTTTTAAAGATTTATTGAAAGTTCGTGGATTATAACCGAATAGCCGAATGATTGTTTTGCCTTTTAAAGTGTTTCAATGGCAAGATATATAATTGAATATCATGATTTTTCACAATGAAAATTTTTACTTTCAAATTTGCCTTATTCAGATTAATAAAAAAAGTCTTAGTTTGCTTTAGAAGTTTTGAGAAATGTTTTATATTCCTGGATATTTCTTAAATATGAATAATATATAAGAGATAAACTAAGAGTAATAGAGAAGAAAGAGTAATAGTAAGAGTAACAAATAAAGAGGAAACCGGAATATCTGAGTAGTATTAAACAAAATCTACACTATAAACAGTGAAGTGATTCCATAAAAAGAAACCGGATTCCGTCGACTATCAACATATAAACTTTCAATATATCGTCATTTATACCTATTGTAAAAATTATAGACACAATAGTACATTGACAACTGTTGAGCACAGCACACAGAGCCCATTATCGAAAAGTATCGTATAAGTCTTTGCGGCACTTTGGTTAGAAGTTTCTAAGAGGTCGAGAGGAAAAATGGAATAGATCCGGAGATAGTGTATGATGACCAACAACAATCAATGTCTTCAAACCACATATCCGGCATATTGTATTGCTAATGGCTCCTCCTACACAAATATGTGTATACTGAAAATGCTATAGAAATCAAAGACATGCCACAGGATATAATCTTTTTAAAATTATATTAATAAAGGATACTCAATTTTATTTGACGAGCAAACGATTAAACATCAATAATTGTATTGCCTTATGTAAACATGGATGGGCTATAAGTGTTAAAGTGCTTGCCAGCCAGAAGGCCAATGTATGAAGCATTTGGAATTACCGATCAACGCCAGCAATTACAATCGATTTTTGTTATGTTTGGTATTCATTTGTCAATTATAGTTCGCACGGCTATACCAAAGTTGGATTAATAATAAACCGACAAAGTAGGCAACTGCTATGGGACCTCTTAGCTTTGGCCGGATAGGAGGGGGGGGGGAGATGCTGCTTTTCTAATGATATTTTCTTTGCAAGGGTCGTGTACTGGATTTTCTTCTAATAGAAATAAAGTTACGTTAAAGTTTTGGAACCTTATTCTAATGCCATTCCTAATATAGTATCAGTAGAGAGTATGCATGTTTTAGTCTATGCATACAATAATTATTAGAATTAGCCGTTTCATGATTTTAATAAGGTGTGTTGCTTTAAAATTTAAAAGTTGTTCAATCAGATGATTAAAAGTGTTAGATTTGTGCATTTAGTTTCTGTAAACTTTCTTTAAGTTTCAATTTTTTCATAGGTAAGATAACGAAACCAACTTTCTTAAAAATAACCCAAATTAAATGTCTCATTAATTCAAGTATGCCAAGATTTACAACTTAAAGCTGCATATATATAGAGGTTAAAATAAATTTAAAATATTTGGTTTCTGATATTAGTGAAGGGAATCCCGCAACTGGCACTGCCTAAGATCCTTAGAAGACTCTAGCCTAGACTAAATAAGGTTTATCAACCTTTGAATCATGTCAACCCAATGAATCTGAATAAACAACACCGATAGAACCTTTTGTTCTAAAGATTAATGCAGTATATACATCCATATCTTTTTTAACACAACCTATATATGATAAAGATTAATTTTTATTTGATATATAACCAAACAAAAATAGCTACTCTAACCCGTCCAAGTGTATTCGGATAAACTGAATCTTCGGAACGTAGCGAGAGCATAGGCGGAAACTATGGTTGAGTCCTCAGGAAAATCGCCGGCCTTCCCATAGACCTCCTTTCGTTAGCGCGGGTCAGCCGACCCCACATCGTTTCTATATACACTAGAATGGCGAGAAACAACTACGATACCGGGAACTTCTCGTCTCCATATCTGAGGTGCAGCCAGTGGTTCTTTGATATATATATAATCTTTTTATATAATTTATTTTCCTTGCTTTAACATTATATCCTTGCAGAAAGGATGTATTATAAATCAGACTTCCATGAAAACAAGCAACTTTTTTTTTTCCTCCGCTAGTCCGTTATAATGAGATTCTACGAAATATTAAAATATTTTTAGGTAAGTAATTGATTTAAAAAATGAAAATCATTTAGCTTATTAGATATTAGCAATTTCGCAGGAATAATGGTTAGATTTAATGTCGAATAATGTCTCAAGCATAATTTGATGTTTAAAATTAATATATCTTCTAATATTCACTATCTGCAACTGCTCTTTCTTATTCATCATGTAAATGCAGATAATGAACATAATCCTTTTTCCATAGCTTTCGTCAAAGGAAGAAAATCAGGTGATTATGTATTTGATGAAATAATGAAAATGCAATTTCATTGCAACAATAAAACCTATTGTTGAAAATTATGCAAAATTCCTTTAAATAATATCAAAAATTCAGAAAAAGTTTTCTCGGTGATTAAACTGACATTATTAAAAATAATTTTTTAAATTTTAAAATGGTTTAGCAACTTTTTTGTGTTTATAAATAAATCTATGCCAAATTGGAAGACCTTTTGTCAAATGGTCTGCCTGTAAAGTTTCAACATATACATATAGACATTCTCTCTTGTTACTAATAAAATTCACTTACCTATCCATTTTATTAATTGATAAATTATTAATAAATCACGACATAATAGTTTGTATAAAAAACTGATGAGAACCGAACATTTTCAGAAGTCAAAATTGATACAATACTATCTTAAAAATATTAAAAGTAATTAATTGATAATTTATTTGATTATTTAAATCGCATAATGTGATCAAAGCATCTAATATTTCTCTGTAATTTCGATATGATTGAGAGGTGGCAACTATAATCAGAAATGACAAAAAAGTTTTTTAAAAAATGAATTTCTTCTATTAGTTTATAATCTTATCATGAACTTTGAATGAGTTAAATATGTAAATTAATTCATATTCTAACTTACTATGCTCATAATTAGTATGTGAACATTGTAACTCATTTCTGAACTAGCAATTTAGGAATTTCAAACCAAATATCATTGGTTTATATATATATATATACAAATTATAAAAAGAGAAAAATCTGGAATAAATGAGTCCCTTTACTAATTGGTAAAACATTCTTCTATAATTCAATAGCAATATTATTAATTTTAAACTTTTAATTAGAAAAAACAATGTTGCTCATAAATATTCACTGATTATATGATAAAATATAATAGTGCTTTCATTTGCAGAATTTCATTACCTTCTTTTTTTATTTTAACATTTACAGAAGACTTTTAGTTTAACTTTACGAAGCCTTACTACTTTAGAAAGATATAAATTAGAATACTATGTATTTAATCTAAAGAAAAAAAATCAAATTAATTAAAATATTTTTTAAATGATGATGAATTGAAATTTAATCTTAATCAAGAAACTATTACTCTTATTAAAGAAATTTGCTTAATAAGATTAAAAATAAAATAAAACAAAATAATTTATTTAATTAAGATCAATATGAAAAAGCAATCACATGTTTTAAATCGGAAGATATTTCAAGAGACAAATTTCATGAACATATAAAAAAATTTAACATCCCCCCCCAAAAAAAATTAGAATTTAAAAACAAAGCAGACAAATTTGGATTACATTATGATACCATATAATAATACAAATTTTATAAAAATAAATAATGTTGCAATAAACTTAAAATTAACCATTTCATTGGCATATTACAAAAATTAAGTACAGATTCAAGTGCTTTACCACACATAGCTATATTAAATGACACACATTCAATGATTAATAGTTTGAGCATAAAGTTTCCTTCAGAACATTTTAAGCATAAAGCATATCTATGTAGTAGTCTTACACAAAAGTATATTCAATTCATTTTCACAACACTTCACCACTACTGCATCAAACCCATGGGTTGCTGCAACTTAATGTACACACTGCACAGTAATGTCTTTCAGTCAAATTAAAATTTTAGCTTTTGTAATTAATTTAGAATAATTTAATTATTCAACTTTGCAAAATGATAGCAAAATAAATAGAAATAATTTTTAATTGAAAACTTAATTTTCAAATAAATGTTTTTGATTATTTCCTTACATTCAATACTCTTGCTTGTAAAAATTTACTCCACTACAGCTGAGCAATGATAATCAATCATAAAACTTTAAAGTTAAAATAAATACAGATGCAGAGATGTTATTTCCATATTTATTTATGAAAAAATTTAATTGAGAAATATTTTTATTTAATTTTTATTTCCTAAAAATTATCCCTTATTCTTTAATCTAGATTCAAATTTCAAAATTGCAAGAAAAAAAATACAGCAGAAAACATCTAAAACTTTGCTTCTCTCATGTCTAGAAACTAAGGAGGTGCTGTTGTCAGAACAATATATTCCTCACTTCACACATAGCTAAGTAGAATGAATACACTTCTAACAGTGCTTGTAGAGCAACAGGAATTGGAATTATGCTTTTGGCATTATCTTCACTTCATTACTTCTAGTAATCATTTTTTGAAAGTTTTCTTTTTACAAAAAGAAATATACTTTTTTCTCTCTCATTTTTCTTTAATATTGAAAGTTTTAAATAAATTCTAATAGACTGTTTATAGATTTAGATAATTCTTGCAAAATTAAATAAATTGGTGATTATATTTATAAATGTAAAAAGTTTAGCATGCACCAGTTCCACAGTGACTATGAACAATCTACTCTATATCAGCCAATATAAATTAATCTGGGATAATTAATAAATAATATTAATTTCTCAAATGAAAATCTTACATTTCATCTTTAAACTTAATAATCCTTTTCTAAAATATTTTATCAGAACAATGAAAGCAAGATATAAAATTTTATATCATATAATACAATACATTCTTATGTCATTGGGCAAATGGAAATTTAAAAAATACTTAAAAAGCACCTAACAAAATTAGAGCAAAGAAAAAAAAACAGCTACTGGAAAATAAAAAATACATAAAAGCTCTCATCTATAAAATATAATAAAGGTTGAATAAGCTGTAAAAAGGACTATAATTATTTAAAATGCATTTCTTAAAAAAATAGAACTTCCTAGGGTGCACTTATTATATTAATGAATTTCTTTGTTGTTTTTCATTAAATTATCAATAAGCAAAAATACAGTTTTGTCTACAATTTACAAAGGTATCAAAATACTTTAACACAATTTCAAACAAAAAAAATTCTTTTGTTCCTTAAATATGGTTTATCTATTTAAATTTTTTTGAAAAGTTCAAATAGAAATAAAACAATTTAATATTCATAGAGAAGCACACATATGACTGTAACAGAATCAATACATATTTTGAAATTCACCATCCACTCAAACATTTCTTAAATGATAAAAGCAGAAAAGAAAATTAGAAAATAAAATAAATTCATTATTTCAATTAGCTTTCACATAATTCTCCATTCTTTCTTATTGTGAATTTTAAAATGCAGAACAACTATGGAGTACATTTTCTCGCTTCATATCAGTACAACAATATAAGTATTTATTAAAATTTACTTCTTTTAAGTATTTATTAAATTTGAAGTATTTATTAAAATTGAATTGTAAGTTATTACTTCTTTTATTATTAATATAATATATAAAGTGATAATAGATCATAAAACGATCGGATCTGTTACCATATTGAAATTTTAGAATGAAAGAATTTATTACGCATATACAGTAAATTGACGAATTGTGCTAAAAAAAAAACATTCTACACTAATTTTGTCTCCATTCCTTTTTTGAAAGAAAAGCACATAATAAATTTAATGCTTCTGTATCATTTCTCGCCTGGCAAAACAAATACTTAGATTATGTCTTTAAAAAACTATAATAATTTAACAATATGCAATGCAAGCCATTATTAGAGATGTAAATAGTTCTTTTAAAATGAGAAATATGTAGTAGTAAATTATTTAAACCTTACTTAATAGATTTCTATTATTTTCCTTTCATCCGGTACGCAATCAATCTTTAAAACCTTACTTAATAGATTTCTATTATTTTCCTTTCATCTGGTACGTAATCAACCTTTAATAAACTAACACTTCTGCACATTACTGCATCATGCTAATCAGCGCCAAATAATCGCCAAGTAATGTTTACAATTAAAAATCTATCATGAGTTTCAGTTCATTTCCTGGACTCGTATCCACGGAAAGTTCGATTTCGTATCCGGATCGGAAATTTGGTTGCCATATAAGAAAAGTTACTTTAATAATAATCTATAATTATATTAAATTATTAACTTACATTAGTTTTAATTGTTGACAATCATTTTTATTGATAAATTATAGAAAATGGTTCGTAATTTTTATTCCTCATAATTTATATTATTTTACTCACAGAATTGATATTTTTCATTAATTTATAATGTAAATTCATAACAATTGCTGCGATAGTAGATTAATTATCTAAACTGCAACTGAGAATATTGCAATCGTCAAATTCGAAAGATTTTTTCATTGAGCGAAATTATAATGGTAGAAATTTCATGAAGAGATATTTACTATAAAATATGTTCCATTTGATAAAAAATTAAATCTATAAATTATGAAACATTTATCTGAATTAGTTTATGTTAAAATAATCGATTATGAAGAGAAATTTTAACTAATTCGTCAAATGGAAGGGCTTTTTCATCAAAGACCTCTCCTTCGGTTTATTTGAAGGAGCCACTTGGCATAACCTATAAATATCAACTTTGCCCTTTTTATAACCATATAAACATCATGTCACATCTTCACGATATTGGCCGGTATTGGGAATGTTGAACAACATCGTAGAGATGTCGGACAATATCTTGTGCTAATAGTGAATCGTTCACGAGTTACAGTAGATGATGGGAAAAATCACAATTACCAAATGACCTACGAAACTTTTAGGTTTCTACGTATAACGAAATATTCTTCGAAACGATAAAAACACTAAGTTTGTTTATTTCGCTAAGCAAATCTTTCAAGATACATGATATCACCATTAAGTGTTGTTCTATATTCTGAATGCTAACAATATCGTGAAAATATCATAATAAAGTTCTTGGCCATTTCGGTTAATTGGGGCTTTCTAATTAAAATAATAAAATTCCGAACCTTTAATTTGAAACTTTTAGCTAAGGAATACTGGCTTCAACAATATTTTTAATCATTTTCTAGTGTATTTAAAACCGCTTTTTTTCTTAGGATTATAATTTTTGTGAAACAGTGAATTTGTTACATTCTTTTATTGCATTGTCTAATAGGAGGGGAGAGGGTGCGTTGCAATCAATATACATTTTCAAATAATTTCAAAGGTATTTTTAATTGATTTTATGTACATTTCATGGACTGAAAACACATAAAATTAAATTTATTGTACACAGTGCTAAATTAGAAACTCATTTTTTTTTTCATAAATTACGTAAAATAATTTAACCCCTATGGACGAGATATATCGTCATTAACACTAATGAACGAAAACTCCAAAATGCTTTACGATATTCTGAATACAACATACTCCCGAGATAATTTCAGAGCTATATTGTTGAAAATTCTATGCTAGCAGATATTGTACAATATCTCCATGACGTTGTTCCTTATTCTGAAAAGTTGCGCAATACCTTGAAGTTATTGTAGCAATGCTATACAGCATCTTGTGCTGATTGAACACACACCCACACAAAGGAATACTTTTGTAAAACTACACTAATTTAATCAAAACTTAGTCAAATAAAATGAACAATAAAAAAACATTATTTTGTTCCACTCCTCAATTTATTTGATAATCTTGGGATTTTGTTTATGTAACCTTTTTGCAGTTTCCAATAATAGTTTCACGTCAGAGTATTCCATCTGCCAATTTATAATGAAATCTTTTTCCGTTGCTTTTCCCGATCACTCATTTGTAAATCCAAAATTGTCCAAACGGCTGTAAAAATAATAGATACACTCATTCATAATCTGAAGCACTTAAGCTTGCTGTAACTAAATCAAAATTTTCTAGCTTGTAGTTGCGCACAGAGGGGAGAGAGAGAGCAGAAAGGGTGTCAATGCACAAAGTTCCTCACCACTAATTGATTTTGGCTAAAAACAAAAGTTTGGTTATCGATTTTTTTTAAAAATCTGAATATATATACATAAGATTACTATCTTTTGAGTTATGTACATTTCAATCGCAGCTATCCAAAATGAAATTGGATGTTTTGAGCCTCAACGCACCTTGCAGGCAGGTACTGTTTTTCTTACATAGTTTTATTCTTAATCGAAAGTGATATAAGTGATATTATTTCTTACATGAAAACATTTGATTTTTTTTATAAATATGAAACTTAATCCTTTTTTTTTCTTTTTTTATTTTTACAAATGGACTAAATACAATCATATTACAAAGATGAAATGATTTCGTAGGAAAAAATGAAACCGAAATTCATCATCGAATTTTGCTTTTTCCTTGATAATACTTTACAAATATAATATTTTAAAATAATTAATTTTAATTCTATCAAAAATTTTGTGTTTTTGTTGTAAAAACTGTACTGCCCTTATCGACTGAAATCGCATCTGCAGAAAAATCTTTTTCAGAATTGAAAATCATTAAAAGTAAAAAGTTTCAGCATCAATCAAGAACTTATTAGATCCGAATCAGTTAAAAACATAAAAATGTTATATATAAATTTGCTATAAAACATAAAAGAAAATTAAACAAAAATCACATATTGCAATTTTACTCTGTCTAGAAAAATCTATATCATAACAAATTGCATTTAATAAGTTTATTAAGCAATTATTTTTGCAATTTGATTTATTAATAGTTTTTCATTAGATTAAATATTAACTTTATAAAACTAATTTATTTGCTTATTATTGTCATGTTTTCCGTAAGTCCTTACAATATCAGTCTGTACATTCTAATAAATGTTAAAATGTAATAAATTATTATTTTGTTGTAAGAAATTTACTTCGAAGTTTTGCATGTCAATTTTGTGTTAGGTCTTGCTTTTCATCGAATCAACTGAGCAAGCCTTCCAGTCGTATGGAAGGCTAGCTCACTTGATAATGAAATGTCTGATTTGGCAAACACAGAGAGAAAAGTTTAATTTTTTTTAGTTGACATAAAAATTTTCTTTTGTACAATGCATATAAACCAAGGGATATCTTGATCAAGAGCTTTTATGATGCTTTTTCATTATTCCTAACTTTATATGCAACGGAGATAAGATGATTCACCTCGTTCAATAAAGAGCTATAAATGACATTTCTTTCATCAACAACTATTTTGCTCTCTAGTAAGTACTTCTTCCTTATCAAATAGTCAAGACTGTATCGATATGGTCCTGCTTCTTAGCAGAGCAGCCAAAGAAGCATATTTGAATAGAGAACTAGCAAACAAAGTACTTACTTTATTAGCCTCCAAAACTATGTTGATCTTGTTATGAGAACGTTGAATATATTTGAAATGATGACATGCATAAGTTTTAATATCTGATAAACGTAAATAGCAACAGATTACCAAACATAAATGTTTTAAATTTTACTTTTTATAAATAAAATAAATAATCATCCAAAAATACGATCAATTCCAAATTGGAAATTTTTATATATATTATAGTACGCATGTGTTAAACGTATTATTGAGAGAAAAATAAATATAATTTTATGATTAAATTTATTATAATATTTTGGTGAATGTGTAACTAGCATACGAACATTTTGGAATTATACCGTTATTTAAAAAAAATTTTAACCATTAAACATAAATTTTTTACAAAAATTTGGAACAAACTGAAAAAAAGAAAAGAAAAAAGAAACTGCAATTGTACACCATTTTAGTGCTTCAATTTATACGAATAGATCACATGCGAATGAATGTACAAACTGACAGATGATCAAATTTTTAAAGGATTTTGACTAGTAGCCAGTTCTAGCATTCAAAATTTGATTCAAATCTACACTTTAAATGTCAAAACTGGACAACGAATTTAATCCATTTCGCTCTTTACGTTATGTAATAACAAGTTCAGTTTGTTTTCGCATAGCCAGGCTTCTTGAAATGGATTTCGTTCAAAATTTGATATAAAGACAAAATGCTAAGTTTCACGTGTCTAGGTCAAATCATTTTTGAATTATCATGTTAATAGATAGACACAAATGCGTTTTCAGATTCAGGGAAGTTTAAAACATTGAATTCGTCAAAATTTCGAGTTCAATTTTTTTGACAATTTCAATATTTTCTAAATGTATAGATGGAAATTGGCAATGGAAAAGTCTTTTTCTAAATGTATAGAAAAGTTGTTTATTTTTATACAAAGACTTGTTAACTTTTTTTTTTTTTTTTTTTTTTTGTATATGGAGAAACCTTTCTTGACCTAGTATTAAAAAATCCAATGACTTTTTAAGGGGAAAATAATACAAAAAGGAAGAATTAATTAATGATAGATAGCGGTTCATGACGCCTTCGGTAGATATTCTGTAGACCTTTAGAAGAATGTTTTCCTTCTCCATAATCCAATTATTCATTCATTCAAGACAAGACTACACAGAACAAATGGGAAAACTTCTAGTCTTGGTTTGCATTGACGAAATCTTTTAATAGCAATTTTCATATATACCCTCTCTCTCTGTATATATATATATATATATTAAAATACCGACGAACTTCAATTAGCAATGACTCGTCTCCTGACTTAAATTTGAATTTGGCAAACCGGTATTATTCTGTAACAGAAAACTCACTGCTATTAGTGTAACATGAAGTTACTGCAACAAAGAAGTTACTATACTACATGGCGCTTAGGAGCCAAAAAAATAACGCAGGGTTAGGGAAAGAGAACAGGTTATTCATACTTTTGCTTGCTCTGAAAGGCTGACTTAAGCCTTGTTTATACAGCTACGTTCTGTGATAAAGTTGTTTAGCTGTAATTAAAAAAGGAAGTTGGGGGGGGGCTAATTTCGGCCAATGTCATAACCAAAGAGGGCTACAAATGTTTCGGTGTCAGTTTTATGTGGCATTATATCATGTTTTGCAACGAAATATTGTAAAGAGCAGGAAAACAATACTATGCCTTAGATGCCATTTATATTTGCTTTGCCACTTTTGAAAACTGACGGAAGTCACCTCTCTCA